>JASDQU010101463.1:278040-294589 GCA_032191745.1 Picea mariana
CATGTGGCTCCTGAGATGCATGCATGGAGAACACAAAAGTGTCTACATGTGGCTCCTGAGATGCATGCATGCCACATGCAAAATTCTCTGCATGCAGATCCTGAGATGCATGCATGGCACATGCAAAAGTTTTTGCATGTGGCTCCTGAGATGTATGCACGACGCATGCAAAATTCCCTGCATTCGGCTCCTGATATGCATTCATGGCGCATGCAAAAGTGTTTGTATGTAGCTCCTAATATGCATGCATGGCGCATGCAAAAGTGTATTCTTGTGGCTCTTGAGATACATGCATGGTGCATGGAAAAGTGTGTGCATGTGGCTCCTAATATGCATGCATAGAACATGCAAAAGTTTATGCATGTGGATTATGAGATGCAAGCATGGTGCATGCAAAAGTGTCTACATGTATCTTAGGAGCTACATGTAGACACTTACAGTGAACCTAGCTAGTATAAAATGAACACATAAACCCTGCAAGAGAGAAGAGAAGAGAGTATAATGAAAGAATTGTATTAATTTTTTTCCAGATGACATACTTTACATGGCTAAGCAAAGTCTCCATGGTAGTGATCTAGATATATCTAGACACTCACTGACAGAAAATAAAGTAATCTTCCACATAGTCCTAGCTAATTGCTCCATGCAATCATTAGTTAATGAAGTCACACATGTGGAAGTGAGAGAAACACATTCAATTGTTGGTTATAAAACCAAGGTTACGATGCATGAGTGACTCCCACTAGTCTAACTGAGTGTATTTGACTATAAACTGAAGAGGAGTTCCCTATTTTGTAGGGTAATATTCTCTAGAGAAATTATTCTCATCTAAGGAAGTGTTCTCAACATTAGACTATCAACCTTAGTCAACAAAACATTGGATCAATTGTTTGATTACATGTAATAGATGAAAGGACAACACCCAAATGATTGGTTTCTCTATTAGTAGAACTCCCAATCACTTTATTTTTAGTTAATAGAAGCGTTATATATCCTTTAGTTCGTGATTAATAAAAACATAGTCCAAAAGAAATCCAATGTTCATAGAGTATGATTCTTTAATTAAACTACCTATACACTAGTTGATATTCATGCCATAGGATTTGTTTTCCTAAGAACCTTTAGAAAATGACAATTAAATAAATTTTATCCATATAGCACTGTAACCCATATCCCTTGTTGATTTCACCTTGATCCTTCTCACCAATGCATGTAAAATACCAATTTCCCTCCTACCTTCTTGCTAGTGCATGTAAAATACCACTTTCCACTTTCCCTATACTGTTTCACTAGTCCCGGTAAAATTCCACTTCCCTAATATAAGTTTCTAACGTCTTTTATTCAAAAGATATATGTTGTGTTCTATAGAGACTTCTCATTCATTCCTTTTAAATAAATCCCACTCATGTGCATGGTGCATCCTTATTTTACCTTAAATAATCATAGAAGTGCAGTACTTATAATTTTTCGAAATACAATTTTCCTTTCTATGACTTGCCTCCTATTTTTCCTAGACCATTGTAAACTCATATTGGCTCACCTAGTATCAAGTATTTCTATTGATGGAAAAAGGAAGTCACGATAGTCAAATGTATTTTGAGGATGACACCCAAGGTAAACCCTAGAATCTTTAAGGCACAAGTTCAGTCGACAATAAGACTCAAATCCATTACAATAAAATACTCATCAAGAATTTAAGATATCACTTGTGGAAATTAAACCTAGGTGAAAAGGATAATAATCATTCTTCCTAACGACCCAAACTAAATCAAATTAGCATTAAAGTTTTTACTTATCAAAATGCAACAAACATATTGTAATATAATTTTAAATGTAGGGACCTCATTTAATTAGAATTGGTTTACAAATGTCTCAATTAACAATTATCAATGAAATATAAAGGTTAAGAATCCATGTTTTCCTTATTTATGGTAGTGGTAGGCCATAGTTAATTTATCTCATTGAAGTAAATTCAAAAGAAAATTAGAAGAACAGTAACACAAAGAAAAAGTCAAAAGAAAATAAGAAAAATAGTAAGACAAAGCAAACATGAATCAAGAGACATGTCAGTACACTCAACCTTTGACATTGTAGGGAGATGCATAGACTTGGTTAGTACATATGAAATGACAGTGCATATGCAAAGAATATAAAGTGGAGAATTGCACTGGGAAGCTACATATGGGTGGGACCACATAACTTTATCCAAATCACTTACTTCGTTTGAGTTTTAACCCAAAATTGTGTAAATCAAGATGTCACTGCATGATGATAATAATGTCTAAATTTTCACTTTTCAAGATATTCTTTGAAAYTGTGTAAATCAAGTTGATGATGTAATAATGTCTAAATTTTCACTTTTCAAGATATTCTTTAAAACTTTTCAAGATATTCTTTATAATACAATGAATAAAGTTACTTAATATGGAATAATGGTTTTATCAACTTGACAAGTTAAATTTACTCTCAGAAAATTTAAAGACAAGACAAGAAACGACCATGTATATTTTAGAAATAACGTTCATAAAGACCAAGGACGTGTATTGACTTTGATATGATTTCAATAGTGTATAATGTTCCAATTTCTATGCATGGCATTAGATTTTATTTTTATTTACTGTTTAATTAAAACAATTATTTATTAATAAAAATGATTTACCATACATCATGATATTAATGATAATGAAGTTAATTAATTAATTTAAAAGTAAGTATTTTCACAATTTTTTCATTAAAATAAAATTTATTACTTATAAATATATTATATGTTAATACAATTATATATATTGTAATTATATTAAGAAAAAAAAAGCACTCTTATAATCTTTGGTGAAAGGTTTTATGATATGTGTAACATGTGTGTATCTTTAATAATTTAAAACAAAAAAGAATGATATAATAACAAAAAAAAATTATAATGAATAATTTAACCTGAGGTTGTACTTAAAAAGATTATGTTAAATGATATTGTTATATATATATATATATATGTGTGTGTGTGTGTATATATGTGGATGGGTCAAAGTTAATTTCATATCTTTTATCTTTCAAATTTATATGTGTATATATAAATGGATTAAAGTTCACCCCATATCTTTCAAATTTAAAGTTAATGAATAATAATTTAATGGATATTAAAAGAAAAATCTTTTAAATAAATTAAATAACAATCTACAAGTTTTACCATTAAATCAAAACCACCAATTTTACATATAATTTAAAAAATCAAGGAAAACACTATTGGATAGTTGGTTGTCATTGATGTCAACCATAGTCAACCCTAAAAGAATCCTTGAAGCAAGTTTGGAAGAATCTCGAAGTGATGGGTGTATTTGGAAAAGTCTCCAAAGTGGCTCCCTTATGGCGTAGCTTTAAGCATGGCCCTCATGGGAAGACACTTTGAAGAAATCTACAAGAAGCCCTAGAAAGATGGCCAAATGGTTAAGATGTTGAGAAGCCCCAGAAGTGTGGCCATGGAACTTGAGTTTGTTTAAGGAAAAAGAGGATGAAGGACAATGCAAATGCATGTAACACACTCATATACAGACAATCCTCGTTATGTTGTTTCCAACAGTAGGTGGTATTCCATGTGGTTCCTCATGGTTAAGGAGATATGCCCTCATGAAGTTGAAAGCCTCGAAGAATGGTTAAGAAGACCCTAAACAGTTACAATAAGAAGTTACAAGTCATTGATTAAACCATAAAGTAGGTATAACAAGAAAGTATAGGTCGGCCCTAAAGTTAAGGAAATAAGTCACTTTGGAAAGGTATAAATACACCTCAAGGAGTATCTCATTAGATGATTTACACACACAAGTTCATTGAATATCATCTAAGTGAGCAACTCATCTATTGTCGAATATGAGACGTTGAACCTGAGGCAGTGAAGGAGTGCAGAGGAGAAAGTTTTAGGATTGCAGGTGTGCGAGGGTTTAGATGACCCCTATGGAATAGGATATTGGTGTCCTATGAGGCACCCCCGCAGATTATATGGCTATCATCATGTGAGGCCTTGCATGATGCATGGGCTAGTCCTGTGAGGCTGAGGAAGATTTGAAGAATGATGCTTGTTCCAGGTTGCATCAAGGTATAATGATACATCATGGTTGTTACGAGCTCTGAGGTATGTATATATGCATGATTTTGATTGTTATATATTGATGTGATTGCGCATGGTTGATGCATGTATTAGAGATGTTTGATATATTCTTGAGGCACGTATTAGATGAATGGTATTTGCTTTGAAGAACATTTTGGTATATGGTTTGAGGCATATTGTTGGAACATATCTTGGTATTGGCATATATCTTTGGCACATTGTTTGAGACACTTGGATGCATGGATTGAGGCATGTATTTGAAAATTAGTTGAGGCATATCATTGATGAGTTGGCATATTCTTGAGGTATCTGATTGGTGGAATATCATTGATGGTTTTCCGCATGGTTGAGACATATATCTTGATGATGGCATGATACATGTTGATACACATTTTTGATGTTGTGTCATATGTTTGAGGCACATCTTTTGGTACTTGGTTGAGGCACATGGTTGTGACACATCATTGATGCTATGGTACATGGTGTATGGAATGATTGAGAGATATCATGAGTGATATGGTATGTGGATGAGGCATATCTCATGGTACATGGTTTATGGTATATCCTAGTACATGATTGATATGGTACATGTTTTGGTACATGGTTGATGAATATGGTACATGGTGTATGAATATAGCACATGCTTATTATGGAATATGCGTTGATGCACATCTTGGTGATGGTTTTGGTATCCATGTGAGTGGATCTGGTTATAGTTGATTGATGATGGTATATTAGTGACAGTGACAGTGGTAATGGAAATCACAGTGGTAGTGATAATGACAGTGACAGTGATAGGTTGATGTATCAATGACAGTGGCAATGATAATACCAATGGTAGTGACAAATTGAGTGTACACTTATATTTCAAGGCAGTGAGATGGGGCAAGGAAAGGGGGTTGTAGCCTCCTTCTGGTTGGAGCCAAAGAATACAGGGAGTTGGAGCTTCCTTCAGGTTGGAGCCTATAAATCAGGGGATTGTAGCCTCCTTCTGGTTGGAACTAGAAAACAAATGGATTTGCATCTTCCTTTAGGTTGGAGCTTGTAAATTAGGGGATTGGAGCCTCCTTCCAGTGGTAGCTGGAAAATTTAGGGAGTTGTAGATTCCTTCAAGTTGGAGCCTATAAATAGGGGGTTGGATCCTCCTTCTAGTTGGTGATGGAGAATTTGGAAGTTGTCGATTCCTATGGATGTAATATTTGATATATAAGAAATCATTATGTGGTTTTCTCCCATTTGGGTTTCCATGTAAATTTTGTTTTGTTATGTATCTGTAGTTGTTTATTATTTCTTGGTGAATGATATTTGTTATGATAATATATTGAATGCATAAGTGATAAAATATTGAATATTGTTGATAAAGTTGAAGTTTATATTTTTTTATTGAAATTGGTAAAAAAATCTCATGTTGCTTCACCCCTCCCTTGCTCTCAATATGGGTGAATATTCCAACAATTGTGTAGTTAGGGAAAGATTGTGGATAATCAATGCATGCTAAGTCATCCATAGACTTAAGATTTGTTCTTCAATTTTTTCTTGTACTCATTTTACTTGTTCAAGTGTCAACAAGGGTTGAGTGTAGTCCTCCTCCCCATAGGGATTCTCCAGCAGAGAGGAACTTCAGTGTTTGTTTGGGCGGGGGGGAAAAGGATAAGTTTTTTACTTTGAGTGTCATTAGAAATTGTCATTTATCCATATCGACAACTAATGAATGCATCAACAGTGGCTAACCAAGGTCGACTGAGTACTACTAGATGTCCTGGTTTGGAGGATTTCGGATGAATTACTAAGAAATCCACAGGGTATTCCCAAGAGGCCAATGTAACTATTTTATCATCTAAACTTCATGTTGGGGTGATGACGGATTTGTCTACAAGCTCCAACAAAGTTTGTGTTGGTCTCAAGTGATCTAGTTGTAGTGTTTTCATAGTGTTCACTGACATCACATTTATTGTTGCCCCTATATCAATCAATGTGTTATGTAAGGAAACACCATTGATTTCTATGGTTACCACTGAGTTCCCTAGATCACTATACTTAGATGGAATTTATGTTATAAACTCTGATAAATTCCCCACCACCTGTATGATAGGAGGCTCCTTCCTCTTCCTCCCTGTATTTTTAATGAAAATATACCTTACAATTTTAGCATAGATAGGTATGTTCTTAATGTCCTATAGTAGGGGGATATTTACACATATGTTTCGGAGTTCAGTCTCTAGATTATGTCCTAGAGGTTCCTCTGATTTCTTTACAAGTAGCCTTTCTGGATAAGGAGGATTTTTTTTCTGAGGTGTTTCTGCTACAAGGGAGTTGGGAGAAGGAATTTCTTGTTGTATGGGGGTGTCTCTTTCTTCATTTAATGGATTAGTCATTTGTTCTTCTCTTGGAACTATTTGGACATCTATTTGTTCTTCTTGATTTGTGTGATTATCTACTTGTTCTTCTTGGATAACCACAGTAGGATTTGTTTTGTTTACAACCCTCCCTGATCTTAATTCAATTCCATTGAATGGAGCTGGCATTATTACATACGTGGGGAAGGTTTTTACTTCAACATTTTGTACAGGTTGTGTCGGCCTGTTATTTGGGTTAGGGATAGGTTGTACAGGAATAAGGGTAGGCTGATGAGGGTTTTGAATAGGTGCAACTTGCATTTGTTGCTCCATATTTGGATTCATGGGTAGTGCAAGTTGTTGTTGTAACTGTGGGGGTGGAAGAAGAGCAGGAGGGTTAAATTATGGGAGCAGCTGGGAAATATTCAAAGGGTATTGTGGATAGGTGGGAAAATTTCTTGGTTGGAAGGGAACATTTCCATATACAGGTCCTCTCCACCCTTGTTTCCAAGGTTGGGTTTGTGGCGATCATTGAGGATAAGACATGGGAGGTACCCATTTCTATTGTGGGTATTGTGTATTTGGGTCTGCAAACATGTTGGGGTTTTGTTGTCTTCGAGGTCTCCTAGGGGGGTAGGATGTTTCAGGTTCTCCTCCTCCCTTGAATATGGCCTTGAGTCCAGGTAGAGAAGGGAATTCATTAGTAGGATGGTCCTCTGTACAAAGACCATAGATTTTGATAACATTAAGGGGGAATTCCTTTTCAGGGTGCTTCCTCCTACACTAATGACAGAAAATTCCTAACGCAACATTTTATTCCTCTTGTTTTCTTTTAATTTTCATAGTATCAAGTTGGGAACTAATGTTGTTTAGGATATTTGTTTTGAATTTTTATAATAGATTTCCTAGTTCAATCCTAGTGACACCTACAAATGTGGGTTTAACAATTCTGTTTGTAGGATCCCTTATACTTTTTCCAGTTTTGGCTTGATTGCGGGAGTATCTTTTACAATACTCTGCTATGTCTGCAAATGGATTTTGGTACACATCCCCAGAACTCATGAGGTTTGTTAATTCAATGCAATCATCCCTCACAGCCTTTAGAAAGACAGTCCTAACTATAGTTGTGTCTAAGGAAAACTGCTTAGTCTTTTGGTAATTGTATAAGAACATCTCTAGGTAATCTTCTAAGCTTTCTTCTTCGGATTGTTGCATTTTGAATATATCATTCCTAGAATCCCTAGGTATGCAGTGATCTTGGTATTTCTAGAGGACGATATCCCTCATACCATCCCAAGACAAAATGGTGTGTTCTCCTAATCTCATGAACCACCTTAGTGCTTAATATTTTAGTGTAGTTGGGAAAAGTTTTAATTTTTTAGCATTATCCGTGTAGTTATAACTCCTACACAATATGTCAAATTCAAATAAAAATGAGTCAGGGTCATATGTCGACATACCTCAGAAATGAGGAAGTGAAGATAATGAAATGTTCTTCATAGCAACATCTTTAGCGATATCTAGTATGGGGAATCCAAATGTCTCTATTTCATTAGCTGCATTTCCCTCTTCTTCGGCCATATATCCAAACAACTTGTAGGGGGGTGGTGAGGTCTCTCCACTAAGTGATGGTTCCCCCATTGGGTTATTTGGTATCTCTAGTTGTTCCAAGGTTTTGTGTGGCCTTCCAACAACAGATGCAACCTCTTCTATTAATACCTCTGCTTCTTTTCCAGCTTCTCCTTTTGATGGGGTTGCCAGTGGTTCCTATGTTTCTTGTTTTCTTAGGTTTTCAATCTGAACAGTGGCTTCAGATTTAGTGTTCTTTGTTGTTGTTGCAATTGTTGCCTTTGAGATTTCTCCTCTAAGAATTTTTCCTACACGAATTTTAGATGAATTAGTGTAGTGGGGGAGTTTTTTTGTTATTTACTTTTCTAGCTTTTCTGAAATTTTAGGAGCAATAAATCTACCTTTATTATCCCTATACCTACTCATAATAGAAATTCAAATAAAATAAATAAAAATGTAGTTTCCTAATTATCAAAGGTAGGAGGACAACCTGACTTTGGAGCAACCCCACCAAAGTGGATGTGCAGGTTCTTACCTATCGTCTTACCATCTTCTCTCCACCCTCAGATTGTCCTTAAATCCAATCCAAACTTCATCAAACCAATCAAAACTCAAAATGATACCTATTACCATTTACAATTCCCAGACAACAGAGCCAAAATGTTGGTGTATAAATATGTTCAATATATATCTTATACTCATTTAAATGTCAATCCGGGATTTGTAATCAAAAGAGTTGTTACACTATATGTGCCGAGAATAGGAAACCTATCTAAGTCTGTTGTATATAGGAAATAATTAATAACATAAAAACTTTGTTTCTAAGATTTATAAATACTTTAAACACCCTTGAACTTAGATGATAAAACTGATAATGAAACTTTTTCACACAAACAACCAATCCAAAAGATTATATCCTAGAGAAACAAGTCTATTCATTCCAGGCTCATGAATTAAAGAGATGAATTTGAGAAGCTGGTCTCCTGTAGTAATCAAAACAGTAAATAGCAATCAACTCCAATCACTCTTGAAATCAAAATCAATTCCAGCTTCATGCAATTCAAACAAACCAGTACAAGGAACATTGAACATAACCGAGAGGCTTCATTATAGAGCATGAAGATGAGATATAAAGTCTTCTGGTTCCTTGATGTACTAAATATACTGCAATAATAAACTCAAGATATCAGTCCCACACTTCAAATAATTAAATGGCAATCTCCAATATTTGAGAATGAAATATGTATTCGATCTAGCACCTAATTGTTCACACCAATCCAGAAACAATTAACTCAATGCCGAACTTTGAAAATAGATTAAAGATCAATAACACACACTATTGTAAAATACTCACACAATCACACAAAACATATACAGGGAGGTTTACTTTTGTTGGGGTGGTGGGCCCTTGCCGAACCAACAAGGAACCTCTTAAGAAAGTAACAGACTAAAACGTTTCACTCACACTCATGAATTGATATAATAGATCTTTTGCATTAATTCAACTGGTAAATTGGATCAATAGTTCTTCACTTCATACATAGGAATGATATGTATTATCTAGTTCTGATAACAGACTTCATTACATTCCTTATTATCCACACACCTATCACCTATGCAACATTCCTTATATATAAGGTAAAATGATACTACCAATATCTATGGATAAGTACTAAACAATTTTAAAGATATTACAATTGATATATACATCGAACCTCTAGGAATCGATTCCATCCTCATGACACGAAGTGCATGAGTGATGGAGTCTCTCGTAATCTGTAAAACTAATTTGGGATATTCTGTTCAATTGCCTTCTCGAAATATTCATCATTATACTAGTCCAACCGGTGCCTGCTGGAAATAGAGGTTTTGGTACCGAAATACACATAGTCGCGAATCTGAGTACCAGACTGGACGCGAAGTAGACAATACCATAATAGTGCATGACTTGGTACTAGAATGGATTTGAATCATATAGTACCAGATCAAAATTGCCTTAGGTACCAAAACAGATTTGGTACCGGATTGAACGATGACTAGTAGTACCAGAATAACGGAAGTACTGAATAGGATGCTCACAAGTCAAACCATTAGGACTATACAAAATAAAACACTTTAATCGAATTTGTTCAATAAAGTTAAGAAAAAAATTCTTTAAATCATCAATTACCTCTTGTGACCATGAACCAGGCTATTAGGTATGTGTTTGAGAGAAAATAGTCAAGTATAGGATTATAACATAGGCAAAAAGGCTCGGATACAAGGTAAGATAGGGAATTATACATGTCAAAACAGAGACTCAACAAGGACTTTTGTTTTGGGAAAATTAGGAGAAGGAGGAAGGGAGAAAATTCTGTAAGAGAGGAGGAAAATTGGAAGAACAATTTTTTTTGTGGAGTTTTGACATGGCACTATTATTGTTGGGAACTTTGGTCTTGGGGGACAAGTAACCACAAGGATTATTGGAGATAGGAATCCAGAGAGGCTATTCCTAGTTGGATGGAATGTTAATATTTAGTTGGGAAGTTTGGGCAGGCTCAAGAACAAGAGAACTAGGGACTAAATCAACAAACCTATAGGTTGAGGAATGTATTTTATGCATTATACTAGTTGATCTTTTGTTATTATGTTGTTTTTATTATTATGTCATTGTTTTTATATTGTCTATCTATCAATTTATTCATTGTAGAAAGAAAAACTTTAACTAAATTGCAGCTATTTCAGTGGGATAATAGGAGATAATTATTATTATATTGAGGCCTTGAAACTTAAGGCCTTACATGGGTAATGTTGCATATCATTCATAGGCTTGTCCCAATAAGGTTTGGAGAAACAAAATTACCATTACATCATCGTATTCCACAAGATGAAACTCAAAAACATCAAGGAACAAGTCAACATGTCTTTTAGCGTCAATTGTTCCATCTCAAAAAAATTCTTTCAGAGTACCTTTAGGAAGGAATTGGAGCTTGTGTTGTTCACCTCACAGGTCAAGAGGAGAATCTCTTATTCTTCTATGGTTTCCGAATATTTTATTTCCTTCATTTCTCTTTTATTCCCACCTTTCTTCATTTCTTTCCTCTCATCTGTCTTCATTTCTCTCTTCTCGTATTTCTTCTCATCTTTCTTCCCTTTCATCCATGTCTACAAGTTTATTATTTTCATCTAGAATATGTTCTTCACTTTCTAGCATATGCAATTGCTTGCTTTTAATTCTAAAGATTGGTCCTTTGTATTCATCCAATTTCATTTTTGGTCTTGTTATTGTGCTCTTTGATCTCGCATCTCTTTCTTCAGTCTTGTATTTCTTCTCTTATTTTCCTTCGAAGAATTTACCTTTCTTCTTCTTTAACTAGTGTTTGACAAGACCTTTCTAATTCTTCTCTGGTTTCATTTGCTGTTATTGCAAGATTGTATAGCTGATGCAGAAAACTTCATTGATTATTTAATACAATTTCTAACTGGGGCTCGTTAGCCTAAGCCAAATTCATGTAATTTAAGGATGCTAAACCAGATTCAAATCTTTCAATTGGTCCCAAGTATGGTTGACAAATAATTTTGATGCTTGAATCTGTCAGGACCGAAACAACAACCTCACGAGGATATGAATCCTCCTGCATTTTTATGGAGATCGTACTCCTCTTTGGATTATGGAATTCTTTAGTAACTTTAGATATAGAAATAATATAGGACCTTAAGATGGTCCAATATTTATGCTCAAAGAAAGAGAAAAATGCTACAAGATAAAATATTTAAATTAAGATAATTCCCAAGAAAGGACCAGGAACCTCACACGTCACACATTGTAGAAACAAAACACAATTTCCTCACATCCATCATAATGAAAATAAATATTTATGATCACACATAAAAATGAAATAAGATAGTCCATATGCATAAGAGAAATTTTATAGAGTAAATACTTCCATAGCTCAAGAGAATATTATGATGGATCAATTTCAAATACTTTATACTCAGAGCTCATAGTTATAAAGTACAGTCAAAACTGATCTCGAATTAGTTCTCTTGGGATTTATCAAAAATAATGAACTTTGTTACAATGCTTTGAAATTTTAAAGGCGTTTGTCCAAAGGACTGGGACTATGGCTCCCACGAACCATAAAATTAAACATATACAAGGAAAAAAAACTGTAGAAGGAAGAATATGGGAATATGCATAGTAGAAAGATCTAGAAAGAAGACAAAGAGAAGGTTATCATATTTCAGTTATACCTTTCTATTCAAAGAAGAAGAATAACTAGAAGGAAACTGATAAAGAAAGTAGAATGTGATCAACATGGACTTACTATGATGGTATCTCTCCCCTTTTTCATTTGTTTGTTTTTTTCCTTTTATTCTACTCATTGACGGTTTCCAAAACTATCCCAAATGTCATTCCTTAGCCTTCTTTAGTTAACTTATCAATGTTGAATTTTAATGATTAGCTCATGCACATGTAGTTTATTTTATTTTAGCATGTACTTGAACCATAAACAATGAAAAAGTACCATACACAAGTGTTGCAATAACCAAGATCGCAAGAAGAATAACCATGCACAAGAACACAAGAAGTATAATGGGAAAACCCTTCTCAACCAAGGGAAAAACCCAACAATCCTTTTCTATATTCTCAATAGAAGATTCCCCACACCATGGACCTTAACACACAAGAGGGTGCTTACAAAACCTAGAAACCCATGCCCTAGAAAGATGTGCACTTCAATCATACAAGTAGGTCTGAAATAATGAGAAGACAAGTGAATGAGTGTGATCCACAATGGGGATCCAATCTTATTTATACAATACTTGACACAAAAAAAGGTGTGTCTATTGGAACAATAGGGCCAACCTCTTTAAATCAATAATATAATTAATATTTACACAATATTAATTATCTTTCACATTGTGGGGCCAACTTGTACCCTTCAAAACTTAATTAGGGTTACAAAAAATCGTACTCTCAGACAATATAGCAAGGATCTCTCTCATCCTCTAGTGCTCAGCCACTAGGGACACATCCACCTATGCTCAACCACATGGATTTCACTCTCAACAGATTAACTCAATCGATTCCACAAAAGTACCATCTGGAGAACCATCTCAAGACGACTCAGCTAATTCCATAGGAGTACAAGGCAGGAGACCATATCAATCCGACTCAAATCAGTCCAGAGGAGTACTAGGTAGGAGACCATCTCAAGTCATATCAACTCAATCTAGAGGAGTAGAAAAAAGACCACACATCATAACAAATCAATCCAGAGTCAAAAGCACACCCAACACTTGGGACCCCTCACACAACTGTCTCAACTCAGTCCAGAGGAGAATGATCTGGAAGATGTCTCATGAATTTGAAATCAACAAGACTCCCTCTCAGCTAGGTAGGCATTCTCCACCAGCCCAAGTCTCTCATGGAAGTACTCGAACTTCATCCTGGCAAGTGGTTTGGTGAAGACATATGCAACCTGATCATGTGTAGAAAGGTATTTGATGTGTACTTCTTTCCTTTGCACTATATCTCTGATAAAATGGTATTTGATATCAATGTGTTTCGATTTATCATGAAACACACAAGATTCTATGAGAGCTTCACATAGCTCTGGTTATCAAAATGGCTAATAGTGGAATCCATCTCATGACAAAATAAATCTGCAAGGAGCTTGTGAAGCCACACTTATTCACGGAATGCCCCACATAATGTTATGTATGAAGGATCAGATCATGTCACTGAGAGGGGGCAGTGGGGAGGGTGAATCAGTGACACAGTAATTTTATCAATTTTCATTTATTTACACACAAAAAAAAAATTGACACAATATTTTATCATGGAACCCAACTGGGAAAACTACAAACACTTTTCTATTAACTGCAATTTTTTTTTTACATGTTACATAGAAGGAATATATTCTTCCTTTTCGATTAGCACCAATTGATCAAAACGCACCCACACGCTTGTTCACTAGCACCAACTGGTAGGAGGCTACGACCCCCTGTTTAGTCAGCTACAACTGACAAGGAAGCACCAACTCCCTCTACAGGCACCAACCTGCCCTTGCAGCACCCAACCACCCTTATTTTCTGAATTTGGAAAAAAATTATATACCAATTCTTTACTGCATCTCTCTCTGCTTCTCTGATTTAATATGTTCTCTGATTCGAACTGCAGAGACACTCTTTTTTCTCAACTCTCTTCCTCGGTTATATATTCTTCAAAATGGTGTAAGAGTGATACATTGTGTCCCTTGGTTTTGAACCATCGCACCTCTTTGTTTAACTTAACCATAATCGTTGATTATTATTTTTACTCTGACGGATTTTCGTAAATTGATCACATATGGATCAATTTCATCCTTTAAACTCGATACCGAATTTCTGTTATTTTCATAGAAAACAAATTTTACGGAGGTGCTTCCTTCAAACCATTACATTTTACCGAGCATTACAAAACCACAGGCTTATGAACTACAATGACGTATTATAATTTCCATTTAGAACTCTTATATCTTATGAACAACAATGGTGACCAGATGCTAGGCCAGACGAGCACTTGAGCACTTATGTGAATCAACGGTCACGATTTTAACCTCCTGAAATGGATGACTGTCGTAACTTCAACACTTCTCCCTTTAGAAATTTTGGACTTGAAAACTTTCAAAACTTCTAAATCAGATTTATCGAATAGATCGGATGGTTTACGTTTATTTCACAGAAACTGATCAATCATCAAATTTGATTCTTACAAGGATTAATCTGACGGCTGGGTCTTATTCAAACATTGAGATGGATGGACACACATTACTTCATGACTTTGTCTATTATACTAGAGCAACTAATCATGAATCTAAAAATTCAAATAGAAGAAGAGATACTAATTGAGGAAATTATTAGAAGTTAGTTATAAGAAAAGGAGAAAATGATTGGAAACTTGGAAGAAGAATTAGTTTCTTTAAGGGAAGATCTTTAGAAGAAAAATATGCAGTAGAAGAGAACCATAATATTAGATCAAATCATCAGATGAAAGGTACGAACTAGGATACAATCAACTATAAAATGAGAAAGGTTCGAGCTCCAAGATAACAGAACGAGAAGGAAAAGAAAAAAGTTATGTAGATATTGTAAGAGATTCAGTCAAGAAGGAAGAATGCAAGCCTCCAAAGAAGAACATTCAAGAAATAAAGAAGACTCAAAAAGAAAAATTCAGAAGGAGTGCATCACAAAGAAGATCATGTATTCCCAGGTATCAAAGATTATTTTATGGTAATTATTTTAATGGTGCTAATTTTGGACATAAAGATGTAAAATGTAGAGCCTGTGCCAATAATAGAAGCACCAATGTAGGGTACCTAAATAAAATTTATCTCAGAAGATCTTATGAAGAATACAACATGAACCAAAATAGTTTTGGTTCATTGAGAAACGAAGTAGAATGCTACAATTCAACAACTTTGGGGACATAGTGAAGAATTGTAGATTGACTATTTCACCCAGGGAATCAAAGCATAACATTAGGAGTTAGATATCAGAAACACAAAAGATATGGAATAGAAAGAATAATCAATGCTCGCTTTCTCTACAAGATCAACACAAGAAAAATGATTGGTATGTTGACAATGGTTGTTCAAATCATATGACAAGTGACAGGAACATGTTTCTAACTCTGAAGAAAGAAAAATATGGATCAGTTTCATTTGGAAATAATCATTCAAATAAAATTATAGGTAGAGGCACAATTAAGCTTGCAAGCAAAGATGCAATGGCAGAAAATGTTCTACTAGTTGAAGATATGAAGCATAATCTGTTGAGTGTAAGTCAAATGTGTGATCAAGGAAACACACTTCAGTTCGACTCAAAGAAATGAAAAATAAGGAAAGAAGGATAAGGCAGGTTAGTGGCGACAACTATAAGGACTCCAAAAAACATATATGTTTTGAATGAAATTGGAAAGGAAAATTGTTGTTTAGGAAAGGTAAATTAAAGTTAGCTCTGGCACAAAATAATGGGTCACATGCACTTTGAAAATCTTGTCAAAATCAACTAAAAGGAAGCAGTAAGAGAAATGTCTGAAATCTCAAAGCCAACGAATACTCTATGTAAGCATTTTATACAGGGAAAACATACAAGGATATGGACTGAGATATGAAGATGATGCAGTTTAGATGATTAAATCAGATATATCTCAGGAAGACAACGTCAAATGAAGAAACAAATGCAGATGAAGAAGAATGAAGATGACGTAGAGAGGATGCATAAGACTAAAGGTGATGTAGAATACAAAAGACACAAATGGAGACAGCTCAGATATCCAGTTTGAATCACAAGTATTCATTAAGGGGGGAGTATGATGGAATAATTCATACCTGTGATAATTATATGATGAAATTATTATTAATGTAAGTAGATTTATTCTAGAAGTCTACATATGATAAAAGATGAGGACAATGAGTGAAGTTAGGGATGGAGATATTCTTGGAGATATTGTCGAGATAGTTGTGGAGATTGTTACTCTATATTGGACATCTCATTATAAGAACCTAAATGCTATATT
>JASDQU010101463.1:300055-312574 GCA_032191745.1 Picea mariana
ACAATATTTTATCGTGGAACCCAATTGGGAAAACCACAAATGCTTTTCTATTAACTGCAAAATTTGTTTTACGTGTTACATAGAAGGGATATATTCTTCCTTTTCGATTAGCACCAACTTATCAGGATGCACCCACACCGTTGTTCACCAGCACCAATTGGTAGGAGGCTACGACCCCCTATTTAGTTAACTAAAAATGACAAGGAAGCACCGACTCCCTCTATAGGTAGCAACCTGCCCTTGCACCACCCAACCACCCTTATTTTCTGAATCTGGAAAAAAATTATGTACCAATTCTTTACTGCATCTCTCTCCTCTTCTCTGATTTAATATGTTCTCTAATTCGGACAGTAGAGACACTCTTTTTTCTCAACACTCTTCCTCATTTATATATTATTCAAAATGATGTGAGAGTGATACATTGTGTCCCTTGGTTTTGAACCATCGCAACTCTTTGTTTAACTTAACCATAATCATTGATTATTATTTTTACTCTGACAGATTTTCATAAATTGATCACATATGGATCAATTTCATCCTTTAAACTCGATCTTGAATTTCTGTTATTTTCACAGAAACCGAATTTTATGGAGGTGCTTCCTTCAAATCATTACATGTGACCAAGCATTATAAAACCATGGGCTTACCAAATACATCGACGTATTATAATTTCCTTTTAGAACTCTTATATCATATGACCAATAATGGTGACCAGATGCTAGGCCAGACAAGTTCTTGAGAACTTATGTGAATCAACGGTCATGATTTTAACTTCTTGAAATGGATGACTGTCGTAACTTCAACACTTCTCCCTTCAGAAATTTTGGACTTGAAAACTTTCAAAACTTCTGAATCAGATTTCTCGAACAGATCGGACGGTTTACGTTTATTTCGCGGAAACTGATCAATCGTCAGATTTGATTCTTACAAGGATTAATATGACAGCTGGGTCTTATTCAAGCATTGAGCTGGATGGACACACATCACTTCATGACTTCGTCTATTATACTAGAGCAACTGATCATGAATCTAAAAATTCAAATAGAAGAAGACATACGAATTGAGGAAATTATTAGAAGTTAGTTAGAAGAAAAGGAGAAAACAATTGGAAACTTGGAAGAGGAATTAGTCTCTTTAAGGAAAGATATTTAGAAGAAAAATATGTAGTAGAAGAGAACCATAATATTGGATCAAATGATCAGTATTCAAATATCATCAGATGAAAGGTACGAACTAGGATATAATCAAGTATAAAATGAGAAAGGTTTGAGATCCAAGAGAACAGAACGAGAAGGAAAAGAAATAAGTTATGCAGATATTGTTAGAGATTCAGTCAAGAAGGAAGAATGCAAGCCTCCAAAGAAGAACATTCCAAAAATAAAGAAGACTCAAGAAGAAAAATTCAGAAGGAGTGCATCACAAAAAAGATCATGTATTCCTAGGTATCAAATATTATTTTATGGTAATTGTTTTAATGGTGCTAATTTTCCACATAAAGCTGTAAAATGTACAGCCTATGCCAAGAACAAAAGCACCAATGCAGGGTACCTAAATAAAATTTATCCCATAAGATCTTATGAAGAATACAACAAGAACCAAAATAGTTTTGGTTCATTGAGAAATGAAGTAGAATGCTACAATTCAACAACTTTGGGCACATAAAGAAGAATTGTAGATTGACTATTTCACCCAGGGAATCAAAGCATAACATTAGCAGTTAGATATCAGAAACACAAGAGATATGGAATAGAAAGCATAATCAATGCTTCCTTTCTCTACAAGATCAACAAAAGAAAAATGATTGGTATGCTGAAAATGGTTGTTCAAATAATATGACAAGTGACATGAACATGTTTCTAACTCCGAAGAAAGAAAAATATGGATCAGTTTCATTTGGAAATAATCATTCAAATAAAATTATAGGTAGAGGCACAATTAAGCTTGCAAGCAAAGATGCAATGGCAGAAAATGTTCTACTAGTTGAAGATATGAAGCATAATCTGTTGAGTGTAAGTCAAATGTGTGATCAAGGAAAGACACGTCAATTTGACTCAAAGAAATGAAAAATAAGGAAAGAAGGATAAGGCAGGTTAGTGGCAACAACTATAAGGACTCCAAAAAAATATATATGTTTTGAATGGAATTGGAAAGGAAAATTGTTGTTTAGGAAAGGAAATTAAAGTTGGCTTTGGCACAAAATAATGTGTCACGTGCACTTCGAAAATCTTTTCAAAATCAACAAAAAGGAAGCAGTAAGAGAAATGTTTGAAATATCAAAGCCAATGAATACTCTATGTAAGAATTTTATATAGGGAAAACATACGAGGATATGGCTTGAGATATGAAGATGATGTAGTTTAGATGATTAAATCAGATATAGTTCGGGAAGACAACATCAAATGAAGAAACAAATGTAGATGAAGAATGAAGATGATGCAGAGAGGAGGCATAAGACTAAAGGTGATGTAGAATACAAAAGACACAAATGGAGATAACTCAGATATCTAGTTTGAATCACAAGTATACATTAAGGGGGGAGTATGATGGAATAATTCATACCTGTGATAATTATATGATGAAATTATTATTAATGTAAGTAGACTTATTCTAGAAGTCTACGCATGATCGAATATGAGGACAATGAGTGAAGTTAGGGATGGAGATATTCTTGGAGATATTGTGGAGATAGTTGTGGAGATTGTTATTCTATATTGGACATCTCGTTATGAGAACCTAAATGCTATATTATGAGGCCTCATGAATGAATTGTGTGTAAGAGAGATGTATCATTATTTTGTACATTAATGAATATGTGAGTTTTCTGTATATATTTTCTTTCTTATGATGATTTATGTGTTATTATTTGTTTCTCTCCTGCTCATATTTCCTACACGAGGTCTGTCTTCACATATAGTATGGTTCCTTTGAAAATTCCTCCACCAATGGCCTGATTTTGACTTAGTTGGGGATTTTTCTCTTCATTTCTTCTTGAAATAGAGGCTCCTTTATCATCAATATCTAGATTACCCATCTTTGTTTATACTTTTCTGAGGATAATATCAGGTTCAACACCCATTCCAATCATGATTTCCTCTATTTCTATGGCTTTATTCATTACTTCCTATAGGGTATCCATTTGGGATACTTTGATAGAAAAATTTACATTTGGTGGAAAAGAATTTTTATAGCAACCAAGTATCACTAGGTCATTTGACCTTTTATCTTCAGGGATCTTGTTCAAAGTTTTATTGAATCTGATATTGAAATCATGTATTCCCTCATTCTTCTTTGAGAAAATGTGAGTGAAATTAGTGAGGAGAGTATGATACGCGACTGGGGGATAAAAATAGTCAGAAACATGTTTTTGAGATCATTGAATGAACCAATTGATCTGGTGGCTTGTAACAACCCAATGTGATTGATTATTTATCATAGTTTTTAATTTAAATTTAATCAATTATTTAAATAAATTAAATGAATCTTTTTTATTATTTTATTATTAAAAGGTAGGTGAAGTAATTAATGGGGGGGATAAGGTTGTGGGGGAATTAATGGGGGGATAAGGTTGTTGGGAAATTGAGGAGGGGGATTCAAAGGAGGAAGATAAGGAGGAGGGGGAGGAATGAAAGAGGGACTTTTGTTTTGGTAAAATTAGGAGGAGGAGGGGAGAAAATTCTGAAAGAGAGGAGGAAAATTGGAAGAACAATTTTTTTGTGGAGTTTTGACATGGCACTATTGTTGCTGGGAAATTTGGGCTCGAGGGATAGGAACCATAAGGATTCCTAGAGATAGGAATCCAGAGAAGCTATTCCTAGTTGGATGGGATGTTAATATTTAGTTGGGAAGTTTGGGCAAGCTCAAGAACAAGAGAACCAGGGACTAAATCAACCAACCTGCAGGTCGAGGAATGAATTTTATGCATTATACTAGTTGATCTTTTGTTATTATGTTGTTGTTGTTATACTGTCTATCTATCAATTTATTCCTTGTAGAAAGAAAAACTTTAACTAAATTAAAGTTATTTCAGTAGGATAATAGGAGATAATTATTATTATATTGAGGCCCTGAAACTTAAGGCCTTATATGGGTAATGTTGCATCTATCAAATAATTTTGATGCTTGAATATGTCAGGACCAAAATGACAACCTCACGAGGATATGAATCCTCCTACATTTTTATAGAGGTCGTACTCCTTTTTGGCTTATGGAATTCTTTAGTAACTTTAGATATAGAAATAATATCCGACCTTAAGATGGTCCAATATTTATGCTCAAAGAAAGAGAAAAATGATAAAATATAAAATATTGAAATTCGGATAATTCCCGAGAAAGGACGAGGAACCTCACATGTCACACATTGTAGAAAATAAACACAATTTCCTCACATCCATCATAGTGAAAATAAATATTTATGATCACACATAAAAATAAAATAAGATGGTCCATATGCATAAGAGAACTTTTATAGAGTAAATACTTTCATAGCTCAAAAGAATATTATGATGGATCGATTTCAAATACTTTATACTTATATCTCATAGTTTTAAAGTATAGTCAAAACTGATCTCGAATTGGTTCTCTTGGGATTTATCAAAAATAATGAAGTTTGTTAAAATGCTTTGAAATTTTAAAGGCGTTTGTCCAAAGGACTGGGACTATGGCTCCCACAAACCATAAAATTAAACATATACATGGAAAAAAAACTATAGAAGGAAGAAGATGGGAATATGCAGAGTAGAAAGATCTAGAAAGAAGACAAAGAGAAGGTTATCATATTTCAGTTATACCTTTCTATTCAAAGAAGAAGAATAACTGAATGGAAACTAATAAATAAAGTAGAATGTTATCAACATGGAATTACTATGATGGTACCTCTCCCCTTTTTCATTTGTTTATTTTTTTCCTTTTATTCTCCTCACTGATGGCTTCCAAAACTGTCCCAAATGTCGTTTCTTGGCCTTCTTTAGTTAACTTATCAATGTTGAATTTTAATGCTTAGCTCATGCACATGTAGTTTATTTTAATTTAGCATGTACTTGAACCATAAACAATGCAAAAATACCATACACAAGTGTTGCAATAACCAAGATTGCAAGAAGAATAACCATGCACAAGAATACAAGAAGTATACTGGGAAAACCCTTCTCAACAAAGGGAAAAATCCAACAATCCTTTTCTATATTCTCAAGAGAGGATCCCCCACACCATGGACCTTAACACACAAGAGGGTGCTTACAAAACCTAGAAACTTGCACCCTAGAAAGATGTGCACTTCAATCGTACAAGTAGGTATGAAATAATGAGAAGACAAGTGAATGAGTGTGATCCACAATGGGGCTTCAATCTTATTTATACAAGACTTGACACAACAAAAGGTGTGTCTATTGGCACAATAGAGCCAACCTCTTTAAATCAATAATTTAATTAATATTTACACAATATTAATTATCTTTCACATGGTGGGGCCAACTTGTACCCTTCACAACATAATTAGTGTTACACAAAATATTACTCTTAGACAATATAGCAAGGATCTCTCTCATCCTCTAGTGCTCAACCACTAGGGACACATCCACCTATGCTCAAACACATGGATGTCACTCTCAACAGATTAACTCAATCGATTCCACAAAACTACCATTTGGAGAACCATCTCAAGACAACTCAACTAATTCCATAGGAGTATAAGGTAGAAGACCATATCAAGCTGACTCAAATCAGTACAGAGGAGTACTAGGTAGGAGACCATTTCAAGTCATCTCAACTTAGTTTAGAGGAGTAGACAAAAGACCACACATCATAACAACTCTGTCCAGATTCAAAAGCACACCCAACACTTAGGACCCCTCACACAACTGTCTCAACGCAGTCCAGAGGAGAATGATCTGGAGCAGGTCTCATGATATTGCAATCAAAAATACTCCCTCTTAGCTAGGGAGGGATTTTCCACCAGGCCAAGTCTCTCATGGAAGTACTCGAACTTCGTCCTGGCAAGCAGTTTGGTGAAGACATATGACACCTGCTCATGTGTAGAAAGGTATTTCATGTGTACTTCTTTCCTTTGCACCATATCTTTGATATAATGGTATTTGATCACAATGTGTTTTGATTTATCACGAAACACAATATTCTATGAGAGCTTCACATAGCTTTGGTTATCACAATGGATAACAATGGAATCCATCTCATGACAAAATAAATCTGCAAGGATCTTGTGAAGTCACACTTATTCACAGATTGCCACACATAATGCTATGTATGAAGGATCAGATCATGTCACTCATAGGGTGGGGGGGTGAATCAGTGACACAATAATTTTATCAATTTTCTTTTATTTATGCAAAAAAAAAATTGATACAATATTTTATCATGGAACCCAATTGGGAAAACCACAAACGCTTTTCTATTAACTAAAAAATTTGTTTTACATGTTATATAGAAGGAATACATTCTTCCTTTTTGATTAGCACCAACTGATAAGGATGCACCTACACCCTTGTTCACCAACACCAATTGGTAGGAGGCTACGACCCCCTATTTAGTCAACTACAACTGACAAGGAAGCACCAACTCCCTCTGCAGGCACCAACCTGCCCTTGTACCACCCATCCACCCTTATTTTATGAATATGGAAAAAACATTATGCACCAAGTATTTATTTCATCTTTCTCTGCTTCTCTGATTTAATATGTTCTCTGATTCAGACTACAGAGACACTCTTTTTTCTCAACACTCTTCCTCGTTTATATATTCTTCAAAATGGTTTGAGAGTGATACATTGTGTCCCTTGGTTTTGAACCATCACACCTATTTGTTTAACTTAACCATAATCATTCATTATTATTTTTACTGTGAAGAATTTTCATAAATTGATCACATATGGATCAATTTCATCCTTTAAACTTGATCTCGAATTTAAGTTATTTTCACAAAAACTGAATTTTGCGGAGGTGCTTCCTTCAAACCATTACATGTGACCAAGCGTTACAAAACCACGGGCTTACCAACTACAACGACGTATTATAATTTCCTTTTAGAAATCTTATATCATATGACCAACAACAGTGACTAGATGTTAGGCTAGACGAGTGCTTGAGCACTTATGTGAATCAACGGTCACAATTTTAACCTCCTGAAATGGATGATTGTCTTAACTTCAGTACTTTCCCTTCTGAAATTTTTGACTTGAAACCTTTCAAAAATTCTGAATCAGATTTCCCGAATAGATCAGACAATTTACGTTTATTTCAGGGAAACTGATCAATCGTCAGATTTGATTCTTACAAGGCTTAATCCGATGGCTGGGTATTATTCAAGCATTGAGATGGATGGCCACGCATTACTTTGTGACTTCGTCTATTATACTTATGCATCCTTCCACCGTGTTTTTATCAATGGTTGAGAATGAAACTGAAGTATTCTATAGATCAGACGACCCATGCCCACTTCGCGATTTCAACATTCGAGACTTTGGAGGGTTCGAATAGACACCGCTCCATTTTCATCTAGGTTGAATACTTTAAATAGGGGGTTGGAGCCTTGTTTCAATTGTAGCTGGAGAAATAGGAATTTGGTTCTTCCAATGAATATACTCTTTGATCAATACGAAAATCATTCCATGGTTTTTTACTGTACCGGGTTTCCATGTAAAATTATGGTGTACTGTGTTTATGGTGTTGATGATATTTTGAATATTCATAATATTCATTGGAGGTTTTATATTGTGATTAAAAAGTACTAATAATGCTCATACCGATTCACCCCACCCCCTCTTAGTATTCCAACAATTGTTATCAGAGAAGGTCCTTTAGGAAGCACTCCAACAACTGGAAAGAGATCAGGGAATGTGATAATATTGGAGCACCAAGGTATTTAGGTGTCTTCCTATGAGATTTTATTCTAAAATATCATCCCTAGAAGAAAGAGAAAATATCGATACATTGGGTATGGAAGAGATACATGGAATATTTATAGCCTATGAAATGAGAACATAATAGGAGAATCCAGTCACAAAGGAAGCAACTTTCAAGGCATCCAATAAGATAAAGAAGAAGCACAAGAAATTCAAAACCAAGTTGTATTTGTAGTGATGATTCAGACAAAGATGAAGATATGGTTAACTTCGTAAGGAAATTAAAGAAAGTAACCCATAAGTATAAAGGTATGCTTCCATTGAAATGTTTTAACTATGGTTTTATTGGTCATTTTGATTCTAAATGTAATCAAAGGAATAAATATAGTGATGAATAAGAAACCTATAAAAGGGAAAACAAATATAAAAAAGGAAACAAGAGAAGACAAACATTATTGAAGAAATGTTTCTAATCAAAGGAGGACAATTCCTCATCAGACGAGAAGGATAATGATGGTGACAGTGATTCAGAAAGAGTACTCTTCATGGAAGTAGAAGATGATTCTGAAGAAGAAGGTGAAGTTGATCTCAAAGTAGAGCTAATCAGTGCATTAGCAGAACTCGGGAAGGAAAGAAAGAAAAAAAACGTCACTCAAGGCAGAGTTAAAAATGAAAGAGGGATATTAGAATTCCAACTCTGAAGAACTAGAGAAATTGATCATGAATACAAAAATTCAAATAGAAGAAGACATATGAATTGATGAAATTATTAGTTGTTAGTTCGAAGAAAAGGAGAAAATGATTGGAAACTTGGAAGAATAATTAATCTCTTTAAGGAAAGATCTTTAGAAGAAAAATATGTAGTAGAAGAGCACTATAATATTGGATCAAATCATCAGTATTCAAATATCATCAGATGAAAGGTACGAACTAGGATACAACCAAGTATAGAATGAGAAAGGGTTGAGATCCAAGATAACAAAACGAGAAGCAAAAGAAGGAAGTTGTGCAGATATTGTTAGAGATTCAGTCAAGAAGGAAGAATGCAAGCCTCCAAAGAAGAACATTCCAGAAATAAAGAAGACTTGAGAAGAAAAATTCAGAAGGAGTGCATCACAAAGAAGATCATGTATTCCCAGGTATCAAATATTATTTTATGGTAATTGTTTTAATGGTGCTAATTTTGGACATAAAGCTGTAAAATGGAGAGCCTATGCCAAGAACAGAAGCACCAATGCAGGGTACCTAAATAAAATTTATCCTAGAAGATCTTATGAAGCATACAACAAGAACCAAAATAGTTTTGGTTCCTAGAGAAATGAAGTAGAATGCTACAATTCAATAACTTTGGGCACATAGCGAAGAATTGTAGATTGACTATTTTACTCAGGGAATCAAAGCAGAACATTAGCAGTTAGATATCAGAAACATAAGAGATATGGAATAGAAAGCATAATCAATGCTCGCTTCTGTACAATATCAACACAAGAAAAATGATTGGTATGTTGACAATGGTTCTTCAAATCATACAACAAGTGATAGGAACATGTTTCTAGAAATCTACGTATGATTAAAGATGAGGACAACGAGTGAAGTTAGGGATGGAGATATTCTTGGAGATAGTTGTGGAGATTGTTATTCTATATGGGACATCTCGTTATGAGAACCTAAATGCTATATTATGAGGCCTCACAAATGAATTGTGTGTAAGAGAGATGTATCATTATTTTGTACATTAATGAATATGTGAGTTTTGTGTATATATTTGCGTTCTTATGATGATTTATGTGTTATTATTTGTTTCTCTACTGTTCATATTTCCTACACGAGGTTTGTCTTCACATATGGTATGGTTCCTTTGAAAAATCCTCCACCAATGGCCTGATTTTGACTTGGTTGGGGATTTTTCTCTTCATTTCTTCTTGAACTAGAGGCTCCTTGATCATCAATATTTAGATTACCCATCTACGTTTGTACTTTTCCAAGGATAATATCAGGTTCAACGCCCATTTCAATCATGATTTCCTCTATTTCTATGGATTTATTGATTAATTCCTGTAGGGTATCCATTTGGGATGCTCTGATAGAAAAAATTACATTTGGTGGAATGGAATTTTTATAACAACCAAGTATCACTGGGTCATTTGGCCTTTTATCTTCAGGGATCTTGTTCAGAGTTTTATTGAATTTAATATTGAAATCCCGTATTCCCTCATTCTTCTTTAAGAAAATATGAGTGAAATTAGTGAGGAGAGTATGATACGTGAATGGGGGAGAAAACATAGTCAGAAACATGTTTTTGAGATCATTGAATGAACCGATTAATATGTTGGGTTGTAACAAGCCAATTTGATTAATTGTTTATCATAGTCTTTAATTTAAATTTAATCAATTATTTAAATAAATTAAATGAATCTTTTTATTATTTTATTATTAAAAGGTAGGTGAATTAATTAATGAGGGGGATAAGGTTGTGGGGTAATTAATGGGGGGATAAGGTTTTTGGGAAATTGAGGAGGGGGATTCTAAGGAGGAAGATATGAAGGAGGGGAGAAAATTCTGAAAGAGAGGAAAATTGGAAGAACAATTTGTTTGTGGAGTTTTGACATGGCACTATTGTTGTTGGGAACTTTGGGCTCAGGGGACAGGAAACCACAAGGATTCCTGGATCTAGGAATCCAGAGAGGTTATTCCTAGTTGGATGGGATGTTAATATTTAGTTGGGAAGTTTGGGGAAGCTCAAGAACAAGAGAACTAAGGACTAAATCAACCAACCTGCAGGTCAAGGAATGCATTTTATGCATTATACTAGTTGATATTTTGTTATTATGTTGTTAATATGTTGTTGTTATTATACTATCTATATATCAATTTATTCCTTGTAGAAAGAAAAACTTTAACTAAATTGTAGTTATTTCAGTAGGATAATAGAAGATAATTATTATTATATTGAGGCCCTGAAACTTAAGGCCTTACATGGGTAATGTTGCATACCATTCATAGGCTTGTCCTGATAAGGTTTGGAGAAACAAACTTACCATTACATCATTATATTCCACAAGATGAAAGTCACAAACATTAAGGGACAAGTCAACATGTCTTGTAGCATCAATTGTTCCATCTCCAAAAAATTATTTCAGAGTACCTTTAGGAAGGAATTGGAGTTTGTGTTGTTCGCCTCATAGGTCAAGAGGAGAATCTCTTATTATTCTACGGTTTCTGAATATTCTCTTTCCTTCATTTCTCCTTTCTTCCTGCCTTTCTTCATTTCTTTCCTCTCATCTATCTTCATTTCTCTCTTCTCGTATTTCTTCTCATCTTTCTTCCCTTTCATCCATGTCTACAAGTTTATTATTTTCGTCCGAAATATGTTCTTCACTTTCTAGGTTATGTAATTGCTTGTATTTAATTCTAGTGCTTGGTCCTTTGTATTCATCCTATTTCAATTTTGGTCTTGTTCTTGTTCTCTTTGATCTTGCATTTCTTTCTTCAGTCTTGTATTTCTTCTCTTATTTTCCTTTGAAGAATTTACCTTTCTTCTTCATTAACCAATTTTTGACAAGACCTTTCTAATTCTTCTCTGCTTTCATTTGTTGTTATTGCAAGATTGTATAGCTGATGCAGAAAAATTCATTGATTATTTAATAAAATTTCTAACTGGGGCTTGTTAGCCTGAGCCAAATTCATGTAATTTAAGGATGCTAAACTAGATTCAAATCTTTCAGTTGGTCTGAAGTATGGTCGACAAATAATTTTGATGCTTGAATCTGTCAGGACCGAAACGACAACCTCACAAGGATATGAATCCTATTGCATTTTTATAGAGATCATACTCTTTGGATTATGGAATTATTTAGTAACTTTAGATATAGAAATAACATAGGACCTTAAGATGGTCCAATATTTATGCTCAAAGAAAGAGAAAAATGCTAAAAGATAAAATATTTAAATTAAGATAATTCCTGAGAAAGGACCAGGAACCTCACATGTCACACATTGTAGAAAATAAATACAATTTTCCGACATCTATCATAGTGAAAATAAATATTTATGATCACACATAAAAATAAAATAAGATGGTCCATATGCATAAGAGAACATTGATAGAGTAAATACTTTCATAGCTCAAAAGAATATTATGATGGCTCAATTTCAAATACTTTATACTCAGAGATCATAGTTATAAATTACAATCAAAACTGATCTCGAATTAGTTCTCTTGGGATTTATAAAAAATAATAAAGTTTGTTACAATGCTTTGACATTTTAAAGGCGTTTGTCCGAAGGACTGGGACTAGGGCTCCCACGAACCATAAAATTACACATATACAAGGGAAAAAAACTATAGAAGGAAGAAGATGGGAATATGCAGAGTAGAAAGACATAGAAAGAAGACAAAGAGAAGGTTATCATATTTTAGTTATACCTTTCTATTCAAAGAAGAAGAATAACTGGATGGAAACTAATAAAGAAAGTAGAATGTGATCAACATGGACTTACTATGATGGTATCTCTCCCCTTTTTCATTTGTTTGCTTTTTCCCTTTTATTCTCCTCACTAACGGTTTCTAGAACTGTCCCAATTGTCATTGCTTGGCCTTCTTTAGTTAACTTAACAATGTTTAATTTTAATGCTTAGCTCATGCACATGTAGTTTATTTTAATTTA
>JASDQU010101463.1:322315-351447 GCA_032191745.1 Picea mariana
TACAGGTTGGTGCATGGTTGATGCACTTGTTTATGGTACAGGTTGGTGCATGGTTGATGCACTTATTTATGGTATAGGTTAGTGCATGGTTGATGGACTTGTTTATGGTATAGGTTGATTACAGGTTGGTGCATGGTTGATGCACTTTTTTATGGTACAGGTTGATTATAGGTTGATCCATGGTTCAGATTTATTGGTACAGGTTTACAACGGTATATCTCACAATGATAGTGTGACAGTGGTTCCATCATTCTACTTTTACTTCAAGGTGGTAGGACGGGACAAGGACAAGTGGTTGTAGTCACCTTCCGGTTGTAGCCGAAGAACATAGGGGGTTGTAGCCAAAGAATTGGGGAGTTGGAGCTTCCCTCAGGTTGTAGCCTGAGAAACTAGGGAATTGGAGCCTCCTTCTAGTTGCAGTTGGAAAACAAATGAAGTTGGTGCTTCCAATGAATGTAATTCTTCAAGACATATAAGAAAAATCATTCTGTGGTTTTCTCCCAATTTGGGTTTCCACGTAAAACAGTGGTGTATTGTGCATGTGTGTGATTGTTTATTTATTACTGCTCATTATTGGATAATAATTCTACATTGATATAACATTTGAAGAAACATGATTATAATTACGTTATTACTGATTCACCCCCCCTCTTAGTAATCCAACAGAATCAGGTCGTACATCATTGAAAATATTTTGGGTTTAAATTCATATATGTTCAAAGACATGAAGGGGAAATTTTAATGTTTCTTGTTAATGGTAGAAACTTGAAAAGATTTTTCTCCTAAAATTTTCTCTTCTCCTTGTACGTAGTTCTCATTTATTTTGTAGATCCTTTCTATTTGACTCTATAGCCCAAAGAATAAAAACATATCGTCATGAAGATTCCAGATTCTTGACAACCCATAGGGGGTTATCGTCCCACAGCTGGAGCCAGTTTTTGAAACCCTTTCATGATTTTCATTTTCCCTACCTTGTTCTATTTTCCCACATCTTTACATTTCTTTCCCCCCTTCTATATTTTCCCTTTTTCCTACTTTCTATTTATCCTTTCTTTTTCCCTTTCTTGGTTACTATACTTAGCCATTTTCACATTCACGGACCTTCGAAACCGTAGATTGCCACACTTGCATTCTTGATCATTCACCTATGCACAAGTTTGCCTCAACACTTATAATTTTCTTCAATTCATGGGTACGCGGATTCAAATAGTTTATTTCCCTTTCAAAATCCTTCACATTGCACTTCAAATTCTACGTTCTACATTTCGACCACCTCTTAACTTTTATTCTCATCGTGAATGTTGGGTTCCCATATGTTCCATTCTTTTGATATTCACGAGTCTGACCAACTTCCTTCTATACTTAGTTTCTTTGGATCACTTATCCAACTGCAGGTTCGGGGGTTGGCGGGTTAACAAAAATTTCATATTGATCTTCTCTCATCTCCATCCTCTCCATTATGTTGCTTTTCCCAATGCACAATAAATGTTATTTAAAGTCTAACAATTGTTTTGCAGACTTCGAAAAGGTTGTTATTAATGGATAATGGCTTGAGAATTATTCATTAAACCTTCATTTAATCCTCATTTGTGAGGGGATTAAATTATCATTATCTCTTGAAAAGGTTCACTTGTAAATATTATTCAGATAAAGAAACAATTTTATCAACTTAATGGAAACATCAACTCGACAATATTTCTATGGTGATACTTTGAATATTTTTTTTCATGAAGATCATAATTTCCAGTGGTCAAGGGCATATTGGTATTATTCCTCCCCTCCTGTTGCTCAAAGAAACAAGAACGCGATTTTGACATCTGGGATTGCTCTTGTTGGAGTTATGTCACACACACCTAGGATTTCTTTTTCCTAATTTTTTTCCTTGTTTATTAGTCATTATTAAGTCTCCTATATTTTAGGAAGAATATTCCTCTAGGGAGAATATTCTCTTCAGTTTTCACTTTAGTTTGATCAATTGAGTGGAGTCTAGATGATGCATTGGGATTATCATCATGAATCATTGGGATCATCACCAACTAATGCACATTGTCCTTGGGATCATCACCATAATAGAACATTACCCATGATTCCATGATCTCCTCCTCACTTCACTATGTTTCAGTCAGTTAACTGAAGAATGATAGACTAGTTAACTCAGCTAGGTGGCAGTTCACTCCCATAACTACCCGAGAGACTAGACTAGGTGGAAATTTACTCCTATAACTTCTAGTGTGTGTAGATCATTCTAGACCACCACTATGGCACATTGGATTCTCCTCCAGTGAGCATTGGTTGATTTATACATAGTGTATCATGTGTAAATTATTCATTATTCATTCGATTAATGAGAATTCTTCCATTATTTCTCTCTTACTTCTTCTTTTTCAATTTCTCTTTGCAAGTGTGTGTGTTATTTTCTAGCTATATATATTCTGTTTTGTTTCAACACATTTACATGGTATCAGATTCAACATACTGCTATGGAAAATCCACACCAAATTATTTTTGTAGGTACCGAAGAATTGAAGACAACAACAAAATGGAATTCCCAAAAGAAATCATTCTTACACCTTACAATTACTTTGCATAGAAGGATAGGATGATCATGCATATTCAAGGAAGAGGATTGTACAGGTTAACCATGAACATGGAAACATAACCAACATCATCCATATAAAATTCCAAGTATCTAAATTGAATGGATGAAGCATTCAAAACAATTTGCAGTCCAATTTCTCTCAATCTCCTTTTTCACATATCTTTCTGTAAAACCCCCAATGAAGCCTAGACCACCATGGAAGGTATCTTTGTAAAATAGGATGAGATGAGGGGACACATGCTCGAGGTGTAATTTCTCACATTGGATCCAAAAATATTCGATAATCTCCGAGATTTCTTTACGAAATTTAAGGATTTATTGTCGCAACTCAAGGCTTGTGGGGTTGATAAATCTAAAGAGGAAAAAAAAATGGTTCTCACCATTCTCTCCAAACTTGGTCATGAATTCTCAGTGTTTGTATCCACATTCCATTTAGTCAAATTCACCTTTAGAACCACCTCGAAGATTCCTTCTCTTGAGGAATTTATCGAATCCCTGACACAAGAGCAGACCAAACTCATCAACATGGGAAAAATCATAGGCCCTAAGGCACATGCACTTACTATGAAATATGAAAGTGGTCATCAATATAAAAATCTAAAGATAAATACAAAAGGAAATAAAATGCAAATACAATGAAGGAAGGGTACTCAAAACCCTTCATCGATGCCTCTGGATGCAAAGGAGGAAAGGGAAGAAAAGGGGAGAAATGCACATACTGCCATAAAGAATTCCATCCAAAATATACATGCATGCGGAAAGAAATAGATCTAATGAATCAAATACTTCAGAAAAATAACCTTGGAGATCACATCCATGAGGGTTCCAAGAAGAAGAAGCCAAAAGATCGGAATCCCAAGAAAATAAATTCTAGACATGCCTTGATTGATATCAACTCCTCTCTTGATGCTTGGATCGTAGATTAAAGAGCATCACACCACATGGATGCCACAAAAGAATTCTATTATTCATTGGATGCATGCAAAGGTCCTCCTATTCTGATGGGGGACAACTCTCCAGTTGAGGTCACTAACAAAGGAAGGATTGAACTCACCGACAAAAGCTTCGAGAATGTGATGCATGTTCCCAAAATTTCCATCAACCCTCTCTCCGTATATCAGATGGAAAATTCTGGCACCAAATATAAATTCATATTCACACATGATGCAGTGGATATATATGACATGCAAGCCAATTCAAGGGTTGCTATTGGTGAGGTAAATCATCAATATAGATTGTATACATTTTCTAAATTTATTGAACCATATTCTTCTTTACTGCTTACCAATGCTGATCAAAGAAATATGATATGGAATGAAAGGTTCAAGCATTTAAATTTCAGATATATGCAATATATTAGCAAGCAGGGATTGGTTGATGATCTACTAGACATCCATTTCTCTAAGGGAATTTGTGAGGGATGTGTTCTTAGAAAACACCCTAAAAAAAAAATCGACAAAGGAAAGACATAAAGGGTTTCCTCTTCTTTAGATATGATCCATAATGACCTCATGGTCCCTTTTCCACATCCATCAATCAGAAATTCAAGGCACATGCTCATTTTTGTTGATGATTTCTCACGCTTCACATGGATTTTCTTTCTCAGGAAAAAATTAGAGGTCTTTCAACAACTCAAATATTTCAAAGCTCTTATTGAGACATAGTTCAGAAAGAAAATCAAATTCCTCCGAATTGATAATGGGGGAGAGTATGTCAACCATAAGATCTAGAATATTTTTCATGAGGGAGGGATTCAGTTGCAACACACATTTCCCTATACTCCACAACAAAACAAAGTTGTTGAGTGGAAAAATAGATCTCTAAAATATATGGCATTTTGCATGCTACATGCAAATTCACTTCCACAGAGATTATGGGTTGAAGCAATTAATTGTGCAACCTACATCCAAATCATATCTCCCCATAGATCTGTCAAGGATAAGACCCCCTACAAGGCTTGGAGTGGCCTCAAAATGGAAGTGACCCACTTTTGTATTTTTGGTTCACGTGCATGGGCCCAGATTCCCTCTGAAAAGAGGAAGGCACTTGGTCCATAGAGAACTGATTTTATTTTTATTAGATACCCCAACAGTGTGAAAATATACAAACTCATTGATATTTCCTTGGACCGACTCATCATTGAGCGTAGTGTCCAATTCGAGGAAAGTGTCTCACATGTACCTCAACAACCAGATGAAAACACCTTTGGTCTTCCACCTATTAGAGATGATGAACATGCACATGATAACTTTTCTTCAGATGAGAGTTTTGATTCAGAGGATTCAAATGATCCAGATACAGAGTCAATATAGTTAAATGCAGAGTCAGTGCATGCAGATGTAGATTCATATCTAGAGTCGAGGACCAAGTGGTCTCAAACTACTCTTTAGGATGCAGGGGATCTAGTTGATACTCGAAGGAATTGATATGATTTAGAGGAGCCTCCTCTTGCACTCACTACCACTGAACCATTTCCACCCAGACATATTTTCTTGGTTCAATCATCAGATCCAAAATCTTATGGTGAGGCCGCTCAAAATCCCTTTTTGGAATCCACCATGCAGGAGGAGTACAAATCCCTCCTTGAGAAACAGATTTGGGATTTGGTTCCCCTTCCTTCTAGAAGGAAACTTGTCAGGTGTAGATGGGTCTACAGGACCAAGAGTGCAGTGAATGGATAGATTAGTAGATACAAAGCCATGCTTGTTTCCAAAGGCTTTCAGCAGGTGCATGGAATTGACTATGATGAGACCTTTGCTCGAGTAGCGAAGATGGATTCCATATGTTTGGCACTTTCCATTGCGACGACCAATGGATTGGACGTCCATGAGATGGACATGAAGAAAACATTTCTTCATGGTGATCTCTCTAAGGAGATATATAAGGAGTAGCCCCAATGATTTATGCATGATTAATCTTTGTTTTGTTGACTAAAGATGTCTCTTTATGGCCTCAAGCAAGCTCTGAGGGCATGGTATGCCAAGATGGAATCCTACCTGTTGTCACATAACTTTGTACAATGAAAATCAGACCTGAATGTTTACATGCTCAGGATGATTGATTCACTTCTACTCTTAGTTATGTATGTTGATGATTTGTTGATCACCGATTTCTCGACTTCAACAACTGCTACAATCAAGAGGATTCTACATGACAGGTTCTTGATGAAGGGCATGGTTCTGCTACATTTATTCCTTGGACTCGATATTAGTTAGGATGCATCAGGCATCAAACTGTCGCAGGCCAAGTATGAACAAGATCTGCTTGAGATATTTCACTTGACAGACTGCAAGTCTGCCCCGACTCTTTTCCTATTAGGATTCAAACTTGAGGATGGAAGGGACACTCCACTAGTTGACAACACACTGTACAAACAACTCGTGGGGAGATTGTTGTATCTCACACACTCCAGACCAGACCTTTCCTATGCAGTGTAGGCAGTCTCCAATTTCATCCAAGAGCTACATGAGCTACATTGGAAGGTTGTAAATCATATCTTTTGATACATACAAGGCACCATCACCTTTGGGATTCATTATGAATAAGACTCTACATTGTATCTCATCAGGTTCACTGGTTCTGATTAGGCTGGCGATAACACTGATCACAAGTCCACATCTGGTTAATCACTTAGTCTTCGTTTTGGGCCTATCAGTTGGTCGAGAAAGAAGCATATTGACATTTCTCTATATTTATCTGAGGCATAGTACAAAGGGGTAGTTAACATAACCATTCAGGCTTAGTGGATACAACATTTTCTCACTAAGTTGGGAATTCATTTTCATTGGTCGATTGTCATATGGTATGACAGCCAGAGCACTATGAAGTTATGCAGAGATCCATTTTAGAGGCAGTGGACAAATCACATCAAGATCCACATGTACTACACATGGGAATTATTACATGAGGGGATCATCGACTTGTAGTTCTGTCCTTCAACAGAATATACTGCAAACATCTTCACCAAGACCTTCACTGAGAAAAAGTTCCATTCTCTGTGTAGTCATCTTGGAGTGAAGGACACATTTTCCTAAAAACTGTTAGTTCTTCATTTCACNGTGTATCTTTTGTATTTGGGTACCTAACATGGCCTCATTGTTGGGACCCATTCTTTATTTTCACCGTAGTGATGTTCAGGGGGGGGTGTTGGAGTTACTTCAAACACACCTAGCATTTCTTTTTCCTAAGGTTTTTTCTTGTTTATTAGTCATTATTCAGTCTCCTATATTTTAGGAAGAATATTCCTCTAGGGAGTATATTCTCTTCAATTTGATCAGTTGAGTGGAGTCTAGATGCTACATTGGGATTATCACCATGTAGAATTGGGATCATCACCAACTAATGCGCATTTTCCTTGGGATCATCACCAAACTAGAACATTACCCATGATCCCCTTATCTCCTCCTCACATCACTCTATTTCAGTCAATTAACTGAATACTTATAGACTAGTTAACTCAGTTAGGTGGTAGTTCACTCCCGTAACTGCCCAAGAGACTATACTAGGTGGCAGTTTACTACCATAACTATTGGTGTGTCCAAATCACTCTATACCACCACTATGGCACATTGAATTCTCCTCCAATGCACATTGGTTGAGTTATACAGAGTATATCATGTGTAAATTATTCATTATTCATTCGGTTAATGAAAATTCTTCCATTCTTTCTCTCTTGCTTCTTCTTTCTCATTTTTTCTCTGCAAATGTGTGTGTTATTTTCTAGCTACATCTATTCTGTGCAGGTTCAACACATTTAAATTTTTGCAGAGATTTTCTACTATAAATAAATTTTTACATGGTTTGTTGAAAAATACATACTAAATCAAAGGGATATACAACTCCAGGGACATTCCCCAATTTCTTTGTTGCCTCAAGTTTTACGTAAAATGTTAAATCTTCCAAAGCTCACTCTCACCTTCAAAGGTGTAGATTGCAGAGAGTTTTTGAAGAAAAATAATAATGGGCTCGACCTCTTTCCAGAGTACTTAGAGAATCATGCATCCATACCAGTAGACATAACCAAAATTCAGGTTGACTCTTTGAAGAACCCTTATTGAGAAATCGCATGGTTATTCACCAGAATAACAGGTCAGGAGAATATTGTTTCCATATCTTGGATGAATCTATACATTTTGTATTTTACAGTCCAAATAAAGTTATTTTTGACTGGGGTAATCTCATTTCCATCGAAATTTCTTCCCAATTATCGCATTACAAAAAGGATAGGAAATTATTTATGGCTTCATATTTGATATTTGATATCACACATTGTTACCAATTTCCAAATTTGACTATCAACAAGAGGGTAAAATGTGAAGTAGACCCCATTACCTTTAGGTATCATGAATTATTGAGGCACAAAACCCCTTTATTTTTCTATGAAGTTTATAATGACTTTGTTTCAATTTTTAAAAAACTTTTATTCAACGAAAGAACCTCCGGGATATCTATTGAAGCTTCCAAATTTCTAGAGAAGAAAGGAATGATAGAAAAAATGCAAAATCATAGTATTATAAGAATATTTTGTTCAAAATAAAATCCTTCCTTTCTTCCATATTATGTGTCTAATAAATTATTCATCATGGAGGTAGCAAGGCAATACAATTTCTAGTTGCACGTTTTCCATGAAAAAAAGAAAAAAACAATTTATTTCTCTACCCTAGAAGACTGGAGAATTTGTATTGAGGAATATAAATAAAATTGAAGAATTTGCAGGTCATTTTAACAATGTTAGTTTGATATATACTGAGAATATCAATTTTTTTTAGTGAAGAAAAATATTTTTTGAACATATGGAATAAATGGGGTTTAGTAATTCTTTCATTCAGATTGTTTTGAGTGAAGAAGAAGAAATCAATAGCCAGAACGCCCATGCACATGATACTGTCGATATGGAAACATTACTCAACAACAACAATCATTATAAACAAAAAGGAAAACAAATCGGTTAAAGGAGTGCTCAATCTTCAGTTGTCACTCTGAAAAATACTACGCCTAGGAGAAATGCTCTAGTAGCCCACCTAGTGAATAAGTTTGTCAACAATAGCTCTAGTGGAGGAGGAGATAAGAACCCTCCCTCCAAAAAATTTGAAAATTCCCACAAACTTCTTGTAAGAAAGAAAATAAAAAGTTCATTTCATGAGGAGAGCAATCTCTTAGAAAATGATGTTCAAAGTTTCTCTTTGGAAGATATGGAATTGGAAGTAGATATTGAAAATATATTTCCTGAAATAGAACAACAGGAGCATGTGTTTCAGCAAAATACTACATTGAAAGTTGTCAGGAATGGAGGTTTCAGTGAAGAAGAATCATTTACTATTAAGATTTTAATTTTTTATAAAGATTATAAAAAGTTAATATTATAAAGGAATGATAAGAGAAATAAGAAAGGAAAATCACGCTTGGAAGTTGAACTTAAGTATATGTGAGAATCAAAAATTTCCAAAACTCATAAGGCAACCAAGGATGTGCTTTATGATTCTATTGATGGTTTGGAAACTGAGAATACCATGCTAAAGGAAAATATCAAAGAATTAGAAACTTCCTTGATACCTCTTCCCATTTTGGCTATCCCTTTAACAATGATAAATCCAACCACATTAGGTACGAAATTCAAAGGATCGTCAAGTTTTCTTATGGTTGTTTGAAAATATGTCAAGAGGAATATTAAAGAGAGAATGTCACTCATAATGGAGGCCTGAGAAGTCTCTAAAAATATTGTTTCTTTTAGTCGAGAGCGCATGCCTTCCATGCATATCTTCAAGATGACTTTAAAAATGAAGAAGGGTTTTATACAGATGTTGTATTACCATTTGGAATAAAAGTTTCAAATATGATAGTGGAAAAGTGGAGAGAAGAATATTTTCCTTTGCCTAGTCGAATTAAACAATTGAATACCTATTGGATAGAAAAGATTAAAAATCTAAGAGATGTTGTTCAAACTTGCAGTGAAGTCATAACAAAGAGGAAATAATTATTGAAAAGGCTTACAAAAATAGACTTAGCAGGTATCACTGGCTATGTTCAAGATCCCAAATTAATATTTAATTCAATGTTTGTGACAAATAAACAATTTGATGAACAAGTGGAAATATTGAAGGGACTATGGGCCAAAAAAATCAATAGTGTAATTGAGTATGGTGAAGAAGAAATTGATAATTGTATTGTTGATTACTCTATAAAAAATCAAGACATTGAAGAATCAATCCATGGTATTTCTTATGATCTAAGAGATTGTTGACCAAAATTTGTTCATCTATATTTTTCTGCTCTTGGGTTCATAAAATCCTTGATATAAAAAGAAGACATGTTTTGAACTTTTATGAGTTCACTCTGCAACCCTCAGTCTCAGCTTCATCATGCACTTTTAAGATCATAAATTTGTTTTTGCGTGCCTAAGTTATTCAAGATCTAGTCTAAAGGTATGAATGAGATATTATGAAGAAATTTTCCAAGTATCATGTTCTCCTCTCCTTTTTCTAATTGTGAATTACTCTCATCACTTATCTCCCTCACCTTCCATTTCCACACTTAACCATTTTTCTCTTTTCACCACTCTTCTCCATATGCTCCACTAGTATTTACACTTAGAAATTTTGGGACTCTTCCTTCATATCGATGCACTTTCCCATGTCATAAGTCCACTGATACACTACACTTAACCATTTTTTTAACTTCATGGGTTCACGGGTTCAAGCCCTCATCCTCCAAGTTCCATGATATCCACTTTTCACCCAAAGTTCCATGATATGCATTTTAGACCATCATATTTGTCGTGGGTGTCGAGCCCCTAAAGTATTTTATCCCTTCGACCACCTTGTTATAATATACTTAACCATTTTTTGAAACTTCGGGGCTTCACGGATTCAATCCTTCATCTTCCAAGTTCCATGATCTCCACTTTGCACCCAAAGGTCTATGATCTACATTATGACCATCAAACTTTTCATGGGTACCGAGACCCTAAGTATTTCATTTCTCCTACATACAAGTTTGACCGACAACTTTACAACACTTAGATTATTTTTTATCATTCATAACTACGGGTTCTCGAGTTGGCTCCGAAAATATCGTCATTAACTATGGTTTACTGCTAATAATTGATCATGCAGGCTATGAAAATATCTCCATTAGTAGCGAAGGGATAGGGGAGATTTATCATTAAATTGTCTTAAATAACTATTTTCCAAAGGTTATATTATTGTCATCTCTCTGAAAAAATCCATTTCAAGTTATTATCCAATTGAAATAATACTCTTGTCAACCTATGGCAACAATAGCTAGACAATAGTTCTGTGGTGATACTCTAAATATTTTTGGTGCTGAAGACCAAAACTTTCAATCATCCACAACACCTTCATATTTCTCCTCACCTCCTGCACAGAAAGACGTAATCTGGGCATCCAAAATTGCTCGTGCGGGATGTGTTCCTGATGTATTTGACTGTAAAGAGATTGTTGCATGTTGCATGGAGAAGTACGTGTCAAGCCTAAGGATTATACAACTCCAAGATCATTCTTCGGTTTCCCTTTCACCGCCAGTCTTTCGCAGGATGTTGAAGCTATCATAGCCGACACTTATCTTCAAAGGAGAAGATTGCATAGATTTCTTAAAGAGACATAACAATGACCTTGACCTATTTCCTGAATATTTGGAGAATCTCATGTCTATTCAAGAAGACATAACTAGGATTCAGCTCGACTCTTTTAAAAACCCCTTTCGGGAAATTGCTTGGTTGTTTACTAGGTTGACAGATTGGGAAAGAACTACAACCATTTCTTTCATGCTTCTTTATATTTTATATTTTACAGTAAAATAACAAGCCATCTTTGACTAGGAAAAATTTATTTCCATCAAAATCTCGTCCCAGTTAACACACTACAAAAGGAATAAAAAATTCTTTATGGCATCATATCTGATATTCGCTATAGTGTATTATTGTCAATTCCCAAAATTGACCATAAGAGGGTGAATTGTGAAACAGATCTGGTTACCTTCTGGCATCAGGCATTATGGAGACACAAGACCCCTTTATGTTTTTATGAACTCTATAATGATTTTGTTTCAGTCTTCAAGAGGTTGTTGTTGGGAGAGAATTTTTCAAGGATATTTGACCAGGCTAACAAATTTCTAGAGAAAAGAGGAACGATAGAAAAAATGGAGAATCACAGTGGCATAAGGATATTATGTTCCAAATAAAATCCTTGTTTTCTCCCGTATCATGTATCTGATAAATTGTTCATTACAAAGGTGGCAAGGAAATGCAATTTTTGGCTACATTTTTTCCACGAAAAAAAAAAGAAAAAACAATTAATCCCTTTATCATGGAAGATTTAAGATTTCATATTCAGAAACATAAATAAAATTGATGAGTTTGTGAATCACTTCAATAATGTAAATCTAAAGTATGCTGACAAATTTTATAGCATACTTAAATATAATGAAGAAGAAATAGACAATTGGCCAGTGAATTATTCCGTGAAAAACCAAGATATTGAGGAAGAGATACATGGTATTTCTCTTGACTTAAGGGATTTGGAAGGTGAATTATTCAACATTAAAATCAGACATGAGGTAAATGTCAAACCAATGAAAAACTACATTGAAGATTGGTTTAATTTTTTTTTTGACAAATTAACCAATGAAGGGAAAGAAACAATTGACATGATTCCTGTAAGTGTCAGTGAAGACAATAAAAGGAAAAAAATAAGCAAGTAACAAAGGAGAGATACCATCATAGAAAGTTTATTCGAATCACATCTTTCTTTCTTTATCGGTTTTTTCATCTAGTTACTCTGCTTCTTGGACTATAAAGTTTTAACCGAAGTCTGATAACTTCTCCTTGTCTTTTTTTCAGGTCTTGTTACTCTGTTGTCGCCTGCCATCCTCCTTATCCAACTTAATTCTTGTTTATATTTTATTTATGGTCCGCGATAGCCCCAATCCGAGTCCTAAGGAAAAACACATTTAAATTTCAAGGCTTTGTAATAAACTATATATCTTTCATAAATCCCAAGAGAACTATTTTGGGATACGTTTTGACTATACTTTGTAGCTCTGAGTTTTGAGTATAAATTATTTGATATTGATCTATCATTATATTTATTTGATCTCCCCATGTGTTTACTCTATTAAATTTCTCTTATGTGTGTATACCATCTTTTTTATTTTATGTGATAAAAAATATTTAGTTTAACTAAGATGGATGTGAGGAATTGCTTTTTATCTTTTTCAAATATATGATGTGTGTGGCTCATGTTCATCTCTCAGGAAATATTTTTTGAAAAAAAATAAAATTATTTTACTACAATTTTAATATTTCTTTGAATATCACTGTGAACTTTTCAGAGTCCTACATTACTCTCAAAATTTAGAATCCCAAGAAACTTTTGAAATTAAAGAGGAGTACCACGTCTATAAAAACATAGAGGGATTTTGTATCCCTGTGAGGTTGTCGTTTCGTTCCTAACGGATTCAAGCGTCAACATTTTTGGAGACCATACTGGGGAACGATTTATTTTCAATATATTTAAGGAACCAAAAATATCCATAGCTCAATTTTTTGAGAAGAGGGTTCAAGAAAATTGTTGCTTATTTTAAGCATGGCTCACCTTTTTTGTAATTTCAAAAAGAAACGAGAAGCACCAAAGATTTGGGAGAATGAACTCCTTGGAAACTCCATTGAAAAAATTCAAAATGAAGGGCTTCATTCATGTCATAATTATTATTTATATTCTTCATCAATCCCATCAATGGATTTTCAAGACTCAACAAAAGGGAGAAATACTCAAAGAAGGAGGCGATTTCATAATACCCCTTTAAATCTACCAGAAATAGACTTTCAAATGGCCAATATTCCTATTGAAATTTTTTCTACATTATTTGGGGATGCGTCAAAGTATGAAAAGAAACACTTGATTAATTTTAAAGGTACATGTTATGATTTCAACCTCACTTAAGACAATGTTACATGTAAATTATTCCTACAAACTCTACGAGAGGATGCTCTTGAATGGTATAGTTCGTTAATGCCTAACTCCATTACTAGTTGGGATGTGTTAGAATATTCATTTGTAGAAACGTTCATCCCAAAGGTGCATTCATATGTTTTTGCTGATTTTTTAAATGTTGTTTCCCACCCACCGTCTCCCACATGGACACAAAAAGATGAAATGAATAATTTAGAAGAAGAATATCATGAAACACTGCAAGACTTTTTTGAATCAAATCTTGTTGTTGAGTATGAAGGAGAGGATTACAAAGACTAAGAAAAGGATATCAGCATGTCATATACTCCATATGAGGAAAAAATTAAAGAGTCTCCACCAAATATGCAAGAATAATTCATCGAAAATAAAGAAGAATTGGTGGAAGAAAACAATTTTGAGAACAAAGAAGATAGTCATTGAATAGAAGAACATTTCCAAGACATCGCCAATGAAACAATAATCTTGAATGTGGGAAAATAAGAAAAATATAATGTTTTCAAGAAATAAATTTCTCATTTGATTGAAGATACTAGCACTCTGGGCAACCAAGATTAGATTAGATTGAATATTGGTTCAAAATTATTTTCAACTTTCCAATGCAAAAAAGTCTTCTGCACACATTTCTTGATCCCATTGTGGTACATTTTGGGCATGCTCATGATTTTTTGGTAGTAACCCCGATTTTTTTCTTACTGCGGGAGCCCTTTTTACAAGTCAATTGGATGCTCGAATGGATCCATTGGAAATATTCCTATACTTAAGGTTCCCCTTTCTTTCAAGTAAATTAGGGTAGGTATATCATGTATGTATATATTTTGTTTCTTCAGTTCAGTTTTGCATAATAAGAAAGTATTTGTATTGAAGTTTAAAGATAAATCCATGAAAGAAGAAGAATTATAGGAATTCATTTTGAATATGACTCCATAGCCCAATGGAGCATGCAACTGGTCTTGATATTTTGGTGTTCTTAGTAACCCATAGAGGGTCACTATCCGACAGTTGGAGCTAGTTGTTGACCAAAATTTGGTCATTTATATTTTTCCGCTCTTGGATTCATAAAATCCTTGATATAAAAATAAGACATTTTTTGAACTTTTACAAGTTCACTCTGTAGCCCTCAGTCTCACCTTCATCATGCACTTTTCATATTAGAAATTTGTTTCTGCATGCCTAAGTTATTCAAGATTTGGTCTAACAGCATGAAGGAGAGATTATGAATAATTTTTCTAAGTATCATGTTCTCCTCTCGATTTTCTAATTGTGAAGTACTCTCATCACTTATCTCCCTCACCTTCCATCTCCACACTTAGCTATTTTTCTCTTTTCACCACTCTTATCCATATGCTCCACTAGTCTCCACACTTAGATGTTTTTGGGACTCTTCCTTCATATCCATCCACTTTCCCATGTCATAAGACCACTGCTACACTACACTTAACCATTTTTCAACTACATAGGTTTGTGGGTTCAATCTCTCATCCTTCAAGTTCTGTGATATCCACTTTGCACCCAAATTTCTGTGATCTACATTTGGACTATCATATTTCTCGTGGGTGTTGAGCCCCTAAAGTATTTTATCCCCTCCGTCATGAGTCTGACTGACCTCCTTGTTATAATATACTTAACCATTTTTTACAACTTCGCGGGTTCATAGATTCAATCCTTCATCTTCCAAGTTCCACGATCTCTGCTTTGCAACCAAAGGTATTTGATCTACATTATGACCATTAGACTTGTCGCAGTTACTAAGCCCCTAAGTATTTCATTTCTCCTGCATACAAGTCTGACCGACCGCTTTGCAACACTTAGCTTATTTTTTATCATTCATAATCGCAGTTTCGTGGGTTCCCAGATTGGAGGGTTCATGAAAAAATCCATATTCAAAATTGTTCTAGTATATCCCTGCCATCTTCATGATTTTCCCAATATGCATTAAGGATAGTTTAATGCTAATAATTGATCATGTAGGCTCCAAAAAGATCTTCATTAATAGCGAAGGGCTCAAGGATATTTCTCATTAAATTGCATTAAAGCACTATTTTTCAAAGGTTATATTATTGTCATCTCTCCAAGAAAATTCATTTCAAGTTATTATCCAGTTGAAAGAATACTCTCATCAACCTATGGTAGAAACAACTAGAAAAAATTTATGTGGTGACACTCTAAATATTTTGGTCATGAAGACCTGAAATTTCAGTGGTATAGAGAATATTCATATTACTTCCTCTCCTCCTGCACATAAATATGTAATCCAGGAATCCATAATTGTTCATGCAAGATCTATTCCTGAGGTCATTGAATGTAAAGAGATTGTTGATGTTGATTATTTGGTTTGGTTGTCATTGATGTCAACCCTTGAAGAAAGTCCGGTAGCGAATTACGGTAGCACAAAGGTTTGGGTAATGGACCAAATTTTTCTTGATGTATAATGGTATGAGTTTTAATATACTTTAAACTAAGACTATTCTAGATGGATATTACATGGCATGTCATTTCTGGTGGTATGTGTAATGTCACATAACTCCTCACGGTTAGAGATTTTGTCCATGTGAAGTTGGAGAACCCTCATGAGTCATCTAGAAGAACCAAAATGTCAAAGTAGTCAAAGTGGTTGCAAAGAAGAAATTGTTGAAATTACTAAGACAACTAAGAGGGGCGGGGGGGGAGTGAATCAGTTGTTACTGTGCTTAAATAATTTATGACTATTCAAATAATTTTTAATCTCTTTCAAGTGATCATCAATATTATACAAGATATGAACAACATAAATAATAAACATCAGTCACACATAAGATATACACAGAGACATATTTTCATGAGGAAACCCATAAAGGGATAAAACCTCTTCTTCTTCGAATGATAGGAAGTATTTTAAATTCTATACATCATCTATCTTTGAGAACCAACTCAATGTGAGGCTAATACCTCTATTTTACAAGCTCCAACTTGTTGAGAGCACCAGCTCTCTGGTTTCTCTAGCACCCACTAGAAGGAAGCACCAACTCCCTGAGTGATCCATCACGAAGTGGATGGAAGCACCCACTTCCACTTATACAAGAACCAATGTGTATACAGAAAACTCTGTGTTTTCCCTAGCACCACCCTTCCACCCTATTTTCTAGTCACAACTAGATGAAAGCTTCAACTTACAATATTCAAGCACCAACTTGAATAACAGGGGACTATAGTCCTCCCTAACACCACCCTACCTCCCTGATTATAAATAAATGAATGAATAACCAACAATACAGGTGTTTCAATTCTTACCACTTCTACTCTATTCTGCAATTCTTCTCTGCTTCTATCTATTCTGTAATTCTGCTTTGCTTCTATTTGTTCTGCAATTATGCTCTTCTTCAAATTGTTTTGATCAACATAAGTTACACATCTCTGAGTTTGATCTCATGTTATGCATACTGTAATTTTTACCCTTCTTATAGTTCAATTCCTTTTTCACTCAGAACAACCAACTCCACACGGTCATCACTTCTTCATTTTTACGCCCACGACTACTTTCGTTACACCTCGAATCTCCTAGGGAAAAAACACCTCAGCAACTGAATTGCCAACCATTTAAGAATTATGATTCAGTTCATCTAACTGAATCATAATTGAACAGTTAATCATGAAGAACAACAATATCCCTTTGATCATATTTCCAAGTATCCAACACCATTGGATTACAAGCATAGGGTATTGCATTGAATTCATGATTTCGCATTTCGGTATTCTTGTGATGGGATTTCTCAAAACTCCATATCACAATATCCAAAACTCTAAAAAGAAAAGAGCTTCGATGGACTATCTCCTTCCCTTCTTGTTACCATCAGTGGTGACATGGTGCTTATCCACAAAGCGCTTCGCAATTCACAACTTTGGGACTCCTGTGATGAAGATTCGAGACTCTTTATGTCACGATCACCGAAATGGAGCTTCGTTGGACTAGCTCCTTCCCTTCTCATGACCATCGATGGTGACCAGGTGCTTATCCACAAAGCATGCTTTGCGATTCACAAATTTTTTCATGAGTCTCCTTGACTCCTCCAACTCTTGGTATCCGAAAATACGAATGGATTCAGATCAACGGTCCACACTCTCTCTTGATCAACAACTCAGATTGAATCATGGTTTTGAGTTTCATGATTTCAAAGGATAGATCTCCTCCTTCCTTTGACTTTCCATTCAGTGAAAAGCTGAACTATTGCCACATTTAGTTTGCATCCAACGGTCTATGACCCTCGATCCAAGGGTTCATATCAATCCTCGATTTGACAACCCATATCATTCGGGATATCGTATATCATGAGTTCCCACACCATGCTCCGTTGACTTCTCCAATGTGCAAGTCAGGGAAATTCTAATCGCTCGCCATGTGTCCTCCTCGAAGATGGACGGTCCTCCTACTCTTGGGACTTTGCAAGCCTGCTTCATATTGTACTTAAATATCGTGCTCCTTCTTCTGGATCCAACGATGGTCAGTCCTCGTGCTCAGATCCAACATCTGAGATTTGTTCTCCTCTTTTTCACATTTCTCCTATCTGTATTCAGATCTGATGATCATCAATAATTTTGAGTGGGTGATCCAACGATCACTTTTGATCTTCACTGTTAATCTTTCCATGCCATCATCACTACGTTGCTGATCGTGTTGATCTCGCCATCAATTTGTTGCGTTGTTGATCGTGTTGATCTCGCCATTAATGACAAACATGCTGCCTGCATCTTCTGTCTATAAATATGCCAACATAAATTATTTAAATAATAAAGTGAAGTGATGAGTGTACTATAAGTCAAACTGGATACAAAAGAAATTGTTTAAATAATAAATTTAATAGATAAATTACTAAGTGGATAAGTGGTTAGAAGTGGGCTAGCCCTAAAATAACGAAAGTGTTTTAATATGGTTAGAAGGTAACCCCTTGAGGAAGCTACATAAAAGTATAAATAAGAGGCAAGATTCTCTCATTTTAATTACACTTGAGCATATTGAATAAATACAAGTGAGTGAGGTAACCAAAGGATATATAAGGTGAATTTCAGAGGGAAGGTGAATTAAAGAAGGCCTAAATTCAAGGGAGGATAAATTATTTTGATGATGCCTTCTAAGGTATGTTATTTACAGGCCATCTCACCATTTTTGAAATAACCTTTTTTCTAGAATGATTCAGATTGATAAATCTAGAGGTCACTGAGGAAACATATCCAAGTAGTTTTTATAAACATTTCATCCTGTGGGTCATTGTATTTTTGGAGTTATAGTCCATGGAAAATAGGGTTTGTGGCTAGTCCTAAAACTAGTCTAAAACATGTGTTTCGGGTAAAAATGCAATAACTTCTTCATGACAGATCCAAATTCAGTAAGACCAAATTTATTGGTTAGAGTATAGTCCAAAGTATTCTTTATACCATTTTCATATCCATACAACAAATATTCCATGTGGGGCACACTCTACAATTTCTCTCTCTAGAATATGCCAAAATTCAACAAGGTATGTCATTTTTTCTATAACTCATTTTTTAACAGGTTCCAAGTAGTGAAACCTAGAGGAATTACACAAAAGACATTGAAGAAACTTGTGTAATAGTTTCATATGTTTATTCATTACAGGTACATAGTTATTATTATTTTAGGTTAGGGTTTTTGACTTATCCAAAATTAGTCACGTGAGACTAAAGTAAAGTTTGATGAAAATGATAGTCTCTTGTCGTTAAAGTTAAGGAATGTTTGCAAGTATGTGATCATATACACCAGGTCTATTAAAAAGCTACAAACCATATTTGGATGATGAAATTGATGAGGGATTTTGGTTGAGGTACATGGTTGAGACAAGTAGTTGATGGGTTGGCACATACATGAGGTGTATAGCTGATGATGTTGGTACATATTGATGAGTCATAGTTTATGTGTGTTTGATGCATGATTGGTACATATTTGGTGCATGGTTGATGCACTCATTGATGATACAAGTTTAGGTATGGGTTGGCACATGGTTGATGCACTTTTTTATGGTACATGTTGATTACAGGTTGATTGGTATAGGTTTACATTAGTATATCTCGCAGTGATAGTGTGACAGTGGTTCCATAATTCTACTTATATTTTAGGGCGGTTAGATGGGGCAAGGACATGTGGTTGTAGCCGGAGAACATAGGGGGTTGTAGCCTCCTTCTAGTTGTAGCTAGAGAACTCAAGAGTTGGAGCTTCCCTCAGGTTGTATCCTGAGAAACTTGGGGGTTGGATCCTCCTTATAGTTGCAGCTGGAAAACAAAGGAAGTTTGTGCTTCCAATGAATGTAATTATTAAAGACATATAAGAAAAAAAATTATGTGGTTTTCTCCCGGTTTGGGTTTCCACGTAAAAACACTGGTGTACTATGTATGTGTATGATTTCTCATTTGTTCATTGTTTATTTACTCTGAAACTATTGGATGACAATTCTACATTTATATAACACTTGAATTTTATGGTGAAAAATCTTTATATTTCTCTATTACTAATTCAAACCCCCCTCTCAGTAATCCAACAATTGGTATTAGAGCAAGTTCCTCCAAGAATCAATTTAAGCATTGAAAGGTAGATCATGGAGAGAAACAACATGTATAAAAATGGAATACCACAGTTTGATGGAGAAAAGTATGCATTCTAGAGAAAAAGGATGAAAACATATATACATGCACAAGGATTTGAAATTTTTCAATTTGTAATTGATGGATACAAAGAACCAACAATTCTGCCAACAATTGAAAAAACAATGAAACTGAGTCAAAATAATTCCAAAGCCACAAATGCACTTCTGAATGGTCTTGGTGAATCAGTATATACCAAATTTGTACATTTTTAATCCGCTAAAGAGATTTGGGAAAAACTTCAAAATATTTATGAATGAGATTCAAAAGTCAAAGCAGAAAAGCTCCAAAATTACATAGGTCAATTCGAACAACTAAAGATGAAGGAACATGAGAATATTGCAGTCTACTTCTTATGAGTCGATGAAACCGTGAATGCAATCATAGGATTGGAAGAAGAAATAAAAGACTATGTAATTGTTCAAAATGTACTAATATCTCTTCCTATGATATTTGATCCTAAGATATTAGCACTAGAAGAAAGACAAGATCTAGACTCAATAAGCATGGATGAACTATAAGGAATCTTCACATCATATGAAATGAGAACTGAACATAAAAATCCAGATATAAAAGAAGTAGATTTAAAAGCATCCAAAAGGTCAAATAAAAAGGGAAAGAAAAAGGAACATAGCAACAACAATGACTTCTTAGAATATGATGAAGAAGAAGTGGCCAAATTTGTCAGAAGATTGAACAAGGGAAGCAACAACAGATATAAATATAAGCTTCCATTGATTTGTTTTAATTGTGATGGGATTGGTCATTTTGCTAACAAATGTCCTCATAAGAAAAATAAGAGGAATGATGAATATTACTCAAATATAAAACAAACATATAAAGGAAAAAGAACCAAAAAGAAAGCTTTTAAGAAAAGCTTATGCACCAAAGAAGACATCTCCTCATCATATGAAGATGAAGTCAGTGGTAGTGAGATACAAGGAGTTCTATTCATGGAAATAGAAGACTCTAATAAAGAAGACATCGAAGAAGAATATGAAGAGGCAGAAGTTGACTACCGAGAAGAATTGTTAAGTACCATAGAAGTTATGAGAAGATAAAATAAGAACAAAAAGAAGCTACAAGCATAACTAGAAAAGAAAGAAGATACTCAGGATCTAGAACACATGATCATAGAATGGAAGGTTCAAATAGAAGAATATAAAATAATTGAAGAAGCACTCAAAGAACTGTTAGAAGAAAGAGATAGGATCATTGGAAATTTGGAAGTAGAGATTGTCACATTGAGAAAGGATCTTCAAAATAAAAATATGCAAAACAACTCAAAAGTTATGGATGACATTATCAGTAGTCAAAAGATTTATCATGACAAGTCTAGCCTTGGATACAATCAGAATAAGAATGGATCAAGCTCCAAAGCAACAAAACACGAAACATACCCAAAACATTATGCAAAAACAATCAAAGAGAATAGGAAGGCCTATAAGGAACATCATAGGGACACTCCTCCATCGAGAAGATTCAGATTTAAGAATCAACGATTGATAGAAACAAACAGGCCTCAGGAAGAAGAAGGATTCATAAAAGCAACTTCCTTTAGAAGATCTTCAACTCCCATGTATCAAACTATGTTTTTTGGTTTACTTTATGCATGCAATAATTTTGGACATAAAGATGTAAATTGTAGAGATAATAGGAGGAACATCAACAACTTTGAAAGTCATACACAAAATGGTTATCCAAGAAGGTCTATTGAAACATAGAAAATAAGCTACAACAGATTTGAATCATTCAACACTGAAGTGGAATGATACAAGTGAAACAACTTTGGACACATGGCCAAAGACTGTAGAATGACAATCCCTCCTAGAGAACGACAATAGAACAACATTAGTCATAGACATGAACCTCATAAGAGAACATGGATAAGAAATAAGAATCAATATAGGAATGAATAATGCACAATCGCTCTACAAGCTAAGCAGAAGAAATGTGGTTGGTATGTTGACATTGGATTTTCAAAACACATGACATGTGATAAAGACAGGTTTCTTAAATTAAGAAAGGAAAGAGATGGATCGGTCTCCTTTGAAAATGATGATTTAGATAAAATCATTGGAAAAGGCACAGTCAGAATTAGAAACAAGAATACCAAGGAAGAAAATATTCTACTAGTAGAATTTATGGAACATAATGTTCTAAGTGTAAGTCAAATGTGTGACTAAGGTCATAAAACTACTTTCAATTCACAGAAGTGTGAGATAAGAAAAGAAGGTTCAGGAAAATTGATTGCAACAGTTGCAAGAACTTCAAGCAACATATATGTATTAAGTGAAATTGGAAATGAAAAGTGTTTACTAGGAAAGGAAGATGAAAGTTGTCTATGGCACAAAAGAATGGGTCACATACACTTTGATAACCTTTTCAAAGTCAACAAAAAGGAAGCAGTTAGATAAATTCCCTAGATCATGAAACCAACAAACACTTTATGCAAGCATTGTCAACAAGGAAATAAAACAAAGACCAGGTTCAAATCAAAGGAATATTCAACGACAAGACCATTGGAAATTGTGCAACTTGATCTAGTTGGACCAACTACAACAAAGGGTTTAAAATGTGAGAAATACTTTATGTTACTAGTTGATGATTATACAATAATGAATGCAGTTTTCTTTCTCAATAATAACTCAAAATCTTTTGAAAACTTCAAGGTCCTCAAGGAGATGGTTGAAAATGAAATGGATTCAAAAATCAAATGTTTGAGATTTTATAATGGAGGATATTTCACTTCAAAGGAATTTATGGACTACTTAAACAAGCATGGAATAAAAAGACAATTCTTCATTGCTAGGACACATCGACAGAATGGAGTTGTTGAAAGAAAGAACATGACAGTACAGGAAATGGATCGAACAATGCTAATGGATTCCAAATTAACATATATTTTTTGGACACATGCAATGCATACTATAGTTCACATTCAAAACAGAGAAATGATCAGAAATAACAATGTCAAAACTCCCTATGAGCTATGGAAAGGAAGACCAAAAAATGTGAATCACTTCAAAGTATTTGGAAGAAAATGCTACATCAAAAGAGAAGATGGTAGAATGGGAAAGTTTTACTCTTGTCTGGACAAAGAGGTACTTTTTGGTTACTGAAGTACACAGAAAGAATACAAGTGTTACAATGTGAGGTTGAAAAAAGTTGTGAAAAGAATCAATGTAACAATTGATGAAATAGGTGGACGATAATTAAAGGAAGACGAAAATGAATCAATGGAACAACTTTATGAATAAGAAGCAGAAGATGAAGAATAAGTAGAAGTGCAAGATGAAGAGGATTAGATAGAAGTAGAGGATCAAGTTCAACAAGTCCCTCCAAAGACACCTAGCATAAGAGTACAGAAGAATCATTCGTCAGATTAGATTATCAGAAACAAGGATGAAGGAGTTGAGGCAAGAAGAAGAATCTATTCACTAGAAAAAACGCACCTAGCACTCTTATCTACGATTGAAACAAATAATTTTGAAGAGGCCAACAAGGATGAATTATGGAATAAGGCCATGGATGAAGAATTGGATCAAATATAGAAGAACGACACTTGGGAATTGGTTCCAAGACCAAAGAGTAAGAATGTGATTGGCACAAAGTGGGTTTTCAGAAATAAATTGAATGAAGATGGTCAGGTTACAAGGAACAAAGCTATATTGGGATGTAAAGGATATGCATAGGTTGAAGGAATCAACTTTGAAGAGACATTTTCCCCAGTTATCAGAATGGAAGAAATCCAATTTGTTTTATCTTATGCATGCTCCAACAATATTAAAGTGTATCAGATGGATGTGAAATCAAATTTTCTGAACGGGGAACTTGAATAAGAAGTCTACATTGAACAACCAGAAAGATTTCAGTTATCAAAGAACGCAAATTATGTGTGTAAATTGAAGAATGCCTTGTATGGTCTAAACAGGCTCCTAGAGCATGGTACTCTAGACTAGATAAATATATACAACATGCAAGGTTCAGAAAATGAAGTGCAGACAACAACCTCTACATCAAGGTAACTCAAGATAGTATTTTATTAATTGAATTGTATGTTTATGATATTATTTTTGGAAGTACTGGTGACATGTTAAGACAAAAATTTGCAAAGGATATGTAGAATGAATTTGAAATGTCATTGCTTGGAAAACTATACTTATTTTTGGGTCTTCATATATGTCAAAGAAACCAAGGAATTTTTATTTCTNAATACATGTCACTGATTGGTAGCTTACTATATGTGACAACATGTAGACCATATGTAATGCAACTAGTTGGATAGGTGGCATGATTTCAAGCAGCACCAAAGGAATCACATGTATTATCAATGAAGAGGATTTTCAAATATCTCAAAGGAACAAAAGAGTTTGGATTATGGTATCCAAAAGGAAAGGATATATCACTTATTGCCTACACAAGTGCAGATTGGGTAGGTTTCATTAATGATCGATGAAGCACTAGTGGAGAAATGTTCTACTTGGGTGACTGCCTAGTACATTGGATAAGCAAGAAATAATCTTCAATATATTTATCTACAACCGAAGGAGAGTATATTGCAAAAACAGGATGTTGTACTCATGTTCTATGGATGAAACAAACTTTGATAGATATACAGGTTGATTATGATAAGCCCATTCCAATCTATTGTTATAATACAAGATCCATCAGTATCTCAAAGAACTTGGTGATGCACTCCAAGACAAAGAACATTCCAATAAAGTATCACTTTCTATGGGAACATGCTGTAGAGAAGAACATCGGATTTGAATATGTGGGAAAAAAATAAAAAGTGTCATACATCTTTACAAAACCACTTCCATGAGAAGCCTTTGAGTATCTTCTCTAGAGACTCAGACTAATTTCTACTCCAAAATGAATGCTTATCTTATATTTCTTAGATTTACATGAGGATGTTGGACACACCTACCACACTTACTGGGGGTGAATGAGTGTGGGGCTCTTTTTCCCAAACCTTCCCTCTTTCACAAAACTCATTAGTTAGCATTCAACATTTTACTCATTACTCATTGATTTCATTTATAAACAGTTATATGTGATCAAAAATCAGCAACATATATCGACAATATATCATCAACAAGTCATCACCATAAGGAACACAAAGAACACAAGATGTATGTACAATTTTATTTTTATTACGGACTACAATCCTTGGGGTTTTTCAACAACAATTGAATAGAGTACAACTCTAGAAGAGCACCAACTATATCATGCAATATTTAGCTTACACACTCAGCACCAACTGAGATGAGGAAAAAATCTTCAACATATATCAATTTGCAACAAGTACACGATCTATCAGTAGTGCAACCCGCATGTGTACGCGCCATAGCTCACTACAACTCACGTATGTATGTGGCTAGTGTATACAACAACCTTCGTATCACTTCTGATATCTTAGGGTTTTCTATTCAAGATCAACTCGGATCCTTTGCAACAAATTTATCATTCTCTTCTGTCTCTCATTGTCAAAACTGACCACTAGCCAGTCACAACACATCCAAGCTCTCCAATAGCTTACTCATGCTCCACAACCAATCAATAGGAATGCTAACTCAATCATGTATAAGAAACTAGTATACCATAGAAATCATATCACAATTGAATCACATGAGTAGTTCTCACTCCATCAACCAACATAAACCATATCATAGCAGTCATACAAAGAATTCCCTAAGCATTCACAACACAATAAGAAATACTATCCATCAAGACAATAATGTAACCATACCAGTGTCTCAGTGACAGATCTAATCCCATAGAATGTAGATCTGGAGCCTGCTTCAGTATTCAACTGCCAGTCATCAACTCAAACACAAATATTCATGATTTTGTCCAGTGTGCATGCCCTGTCCTCATACAACCCGTGTATGTACGTGCCCTGGCCCATTGCAACCTGTGTACACATCAGAAAATAGAGTTTCTGAAACTCTGATACTTTTTCCATCAAGATCTCCAATATTACCGAAATTTTGATGCATCCATTAGATACTCCTCATGCTCTCATTCTCAGAATAGATCTTCAATCATGCTCAAGAAATCCACACCAAAATTCTCTCACAAGAAGCTCTCCATTGATCCATGAGAAATATGTTTTGCAAGAGACCATTGCTATCTTATTTATACTTTCATCCTCTAGGTCACTTAACCCATTTCTAGGTCACTTATCCCATTTTCCTTATTTTAGGGTTAACCACTTTCCATAAATAGAAAGTTCTCCAATACTTTATCATTTAAATATTCCTTCTTGATTTTGTCACCTTACTTTATCATTTCTTGATTTTGTCACTTCTCTTTATTATTTAAATAATCCACCTTGACTTTGTCACTTTACTTTATCATTTAAATAATCTTTCTTGATTTTGTCACTTCTCTTTATTATTTAAATAATCCACCTTGACTTTGCACTTTAATTTATCATTTAAATAATGATTTCTTCTTTTCAAGCACTTTGACTTCTTTGACCTTTTGGGGATTCAAGCCAACATGTGAGGGTCCTCCAACTTCGCAAGGCCATAACTCTCAAACCGTGAGGAGTTATGTGACATTCCACATACCATTATAAATGACATGACAAGTATTATCCATCTAGGATAGTGTCACCAAAAAATTTAGTGATCTTCAACTCATTATTCCACATACAATAATGGGTCCTTCAACCATTCTTCTAGGATAACTCAATCCGCAAAGCGTCTTCCTGTGAGGGCTTTCACCATAAGGGGACCACTTTGGAGTTCATCCATTTGTGCACTTTATCAATCATGATAAGACAATAATGAGTCATCTATACATATTTCCAACAATGCATCATATACCAATGAAACCACATCTATCCATATTCATCATGTATCGATGACAACTCATTGATCCATCTTCATCATATCAATGGCAACTCATTGATCCATATTCATCTATGCATTCTCATAAAGGATAATTCATATTACATTACATCAATCATCAATCAATCACTTGACATCAATCAATGACATCAATAAATAAAACAATCACTTGAAATCAATCAATCAAACCATTGGCATCAATGACAACCTGATCCAACAATCTCCCCCTTTGGAATTGATGGCAATAACAACATTGATGTCAACACCAATTACCAATTATTGATGTCAACATGTAGATAAGGAATTCTCTACATCAATATTCAATGTGACTATCTCTCCCCATCAATAAACATCAATCACATCAATGTGATTAACTCTCCCCCTTTGACATCAATGGAAAAGGGCCATTCTTCTCTTGGGGCTTCTCCCCCTATTTGAGTGCCTTTGATCTTCCTATGAATAATCTCTCCCCTTTTGAACAAGGGTTATCACTTTGATGTAATTATGAATATACATCGAACATACTCCCCCTGTGACCATCACTCCTCTTGCAATTATGCCTCTGTGCTCTTTCTTCAAATATAGGGCTATTTTCTAGGTATGCATCTGATAAATATCTCCTCCTAGAATCATGGGAAGAAGAATGACTCCCCCTATGGGTATGTCTCCCCTATCTTCTCTGCAATATGGACAATGTGCTACCATATAACAATCTTTGGACCTGTTCATGCATCAAACTCATGCCATACCAAGCATCATGAAGCAAAATATATGTCATCAATGAAATAAAGAATCATGAGCAAAATATCAACCAAGTACATCCTGTAAAAAAATGTGTGCTCATCATGCACAAAACCTATGTACATCAACATCATTCAATGTGCCAAAAGATATCATCCATGGAATATATCAATCATATGCCTCTATCAATATGAAAACATGTGCATCTACCAGTATGCCAACCATGTGCATCTACCAATATGCCAACCATGTGCATCTACCAATATGTCAACCATGTATCATATCACTTATGATATGTCTCCATCATGAACCAAGTACCATAACCATGTATCAAACAAATACCAATTGTTGTGATAATCAAGTAATACCAATGGTGTACTATCATCTATCATATGCCATGTATTACCACTTGTACCAAGCGAGTACATCAACCATGAACCAATACCAAAACATGATGAAACCTCACACATATATGCCAAATCCTCCATAAAATGTGTGCCAATAAACCTGCTAGTAGGTGCCTCTACCAATATACTATAAATGTACCAATCATGCATCAACTATAGATCATCAATGATGTACAACATGATCATTTTTTCAGCCACATGTCCCAATGTGTAGCCCATCCATATGTTGCTTGCATCAATCTTTCCAACAAGTAAGCTTCCAATACATCATCAAGATATATCACATAACCAGGGTGTCATAACTTCACTGTCATAACCAACATTGTTTTTCAACAGAAAATGCATCAATCCAAACTCATGGGTTAGTGCCATGCACCCAAGGTTTTATTTTACATAATCCGATAGATGAACACTTAAACCTACATAAAAACAGTGTCAAAACCTACAACAAACAATTTCAAACCTTGCAATAGAGTGTTATACCATCACATCAAGATGAAACCCATGTGCATTGCCTTTTCCCCAAGGATTTACCACATATACGCATCCTTCTGCACAATATCTCGTGTATGTACGTGACCTATGCAAGTTCACCCTACGTATGTACGTGACTAATACCATTGTCACTCATGTATGCTTCAGTAGATGACTTACTTGAGATTCCCTTCAGTCTTTCATTCTATTCTGGATGCTCTGTATTCTTCACTCACTTATGTAGATGTCCCTACTCCTCAGAACTTGAGCTCTAAGCATCCGTATTTTCAAATATGTCTCTCTTTCTAACTTCATTCCTTATTCTAGACATTCTATTTGATTTCCTCATCATGGAATTTCTTCTTGTGTTCCAACACTCCTAGGATTTGTGGCCAAATCCACTACGGCTATATCATCTAATGGTGTTACAGTG
>JASDQU010101463.1:359154-370635 GCA_032191745.1 Picea mariana
GCGTGGCTATCTTTGAAACAAAAGACTTCCCTGGGTTGATAATTTATGTTTCACTTGGTTGTTTGAAATTAATTAATCAATTATAGTGACCAACAGAAGGTAGATGAGAAGATCGTCGTACCAAAGGTCATCTGAGGAGATAAATAAGAGATGTTCATCGGGGAAATATTCGTTGATGGGGGAAGCTTTTGCATCTCAGGGAAAAGTCGTAATGAGTTCAGCTAGGAAAAGAGCTTTCTTTCTTTTGGGAGTGGAGAACTCTAGATCATATTATTGAAGGATAATGATCCATTAGGCAAATTTTCCGTTGATTTGTCATCGGATGAGCAAGTACTGCATAGGGTTGGAATCTGCCACTACCTTGGTAGTTCGAAGCAGAATGTAATGCCACATTTTTTGGACTGCGAGGACAACTGCTAACATGATATTTTCATCATGATTATATTTTAAGGGTGGTCCTGAAAGGATTTAACTAATGTAGTAAATCACATGTTCACGCCTGTCATCCCTTAATTGGATGAGGATTCCTGTGACTGAAACAATAGAGGTTGATAAGTAGAGGATGTAATAACAATCATAGTCTAGGGGAATAATCAAAGGGTAGTTGGATAGGGAGGAATTTAAATCATCAAAATTTGTTTGAGCATGTTCATCCCATCGAAATGAGATATCATGGCGCAATAAGCAGAGAAAACCATGTGCACGAGTGGCGTAGTTTGTGACAAAATGATGTAGAAAGTTATCTTTGCCTTGTAGGCTCTGCAATTGGTGTAAAGTCCTAGGTGGTGGAATTTTTATGATAGCTTGGACCTTGAGGGGGTCCATAGTGATGTCGTTTTGGGAGACAATGAACCCGAGGAGGCGCCCAACAATGATGCAGAAGACACACTTGAGGGGGTTCAAGCATATATTATATTGGCAACATCATTGAAAAATGATGCATAAGTCATCTAAATGCTTGGTTTGCTTTTTGGATCGAGCAGTGAGGTCATCCAAATAAGCCAGAATGATGCGGGAAATATCATAAAAAATGTAAGTCATGGCCCGTCGGAATGTAGGACGTAATTTTTATCCCAAAGGGAATGACGCGATAAGAAAAAGTGACCCAAGGGGTTGTAAAAGTGGTTTTGTACTGATCTGCTGGGTGGATTTGAATTTGATTGTAGTCAGAAAACCCATCCATAAAGGAAAGTGCCTTGTGGGTGACACGATCACCGATTATTTGGTCGATGAAAGGGGTTGGGAATTTATCTTTGGGACAAGTGTGGTTGAGGTCGCGAAAGTCTGTGCAGACACAAATAATTCGCTATTTTTTTTTAATGGGGATGGGGTTGGAGACCCAAGAAGTGTACACAATGAGGTAAATGAACTTGACAGCGCATAATTTGTCAATTTCATATTTGATAGAAACAACTTTGGATGGTTGGAGGGGGCATTGCTTTTGACGAATAAGGGTGATATCCGACCATGTGTCGATTCGATTTTCGACTATAAAAGGATCGAGGCTAGGCATCTTCGTATATGACCACAAAACAATATCCTGGTATTCCTGAAAGAGAGCTTTGTTAGAAATGATTTCTTCAGGGGAGCATGCAGTGCCAATGGTGATCACTTCTACGATGCCTAGTTTAATGTAAATGTCAATTTTGACTATGGGGGAGATGTTTTCCATGTTGCCTTCTTCAAAAGCATTAGAGGTAGGAATATGGTTTTTGTACCAGTCAATATGCCCCAGAGGAATACAATCCTTGGTTTCGATTGCACATAGGGATGCTTGGTTAGGAGGGTGAAAGACCTCTTGTGAGAGGAAAAGTGATCAATGATGGAGCGCATTCCATGGGAAATCAAGGGTAGTCAATTCCTCCAAGATATCTTTGTCACAGTGGAAAATGAGAGAATACAGAGGATCCTGGGAGATGGTAGGGAGAACTGTCAAAGGATAAGTGTCATTAGCCTAAGGGGATGAGGACGTAGAAGGGATATCATGTACGGGGTGTGATTTCTGACTTGACATAAGCCAAATGTCAAGACACTATGGATGATAAACTATGGTGCGGGGGAATATCCTCAGACAGTCGAAATGTGAACCATGGAGGGATGGGGAGCGATTCAGGTTCAGGGGAGGTGATAATGACATTATCTGGGGAGTGGATGAGTGGATTATGCTACATCACAAGTGGTGGGGTGACCAGATGAGGTTGAATATGGGTTGAGTGATGACCTCGTTATTCAACAATAAAAGGACTCCGATACATGAGATGAGAAATTGAGTCACATAGAGCACAAGGACATCTCATTCGCTTGGGGAATGAATATGAAATATAATAGATTTCAGTAATGTGAGCATCAATAGGGAGTTCCTAAGAGGGCTCAGACATAGATGTGTGGTGTACTGCATCTAATGTTTGGCAGAATTGAGGTAGAGTTGGCAAATGATGAGTGTAATGGCCATATTCTGAGCATATGGTATAGGTGAAATTGGTTGGTAACACTTTCTTGCGTGTGGTTGAGGACTTCATAGTAGCGGTGGATGTCCTTGGTGGAGTGGCAAGCAATGGGGTTGCTTTAGGGAGATGGATAATATTGCGTAAGTTCGGAAGAGTAGGGCATATGTTAGTGGGGTGTCCTTCTCTTTCGCATAGTGCAAAAGGAGCTTGAGCTCGAGGAGAGAGTGGATATATGGACTCGTTCTTCATTTTTATGCCCTTGATAGTGGAAGTATTGTCGCCAGTTGGGGGTGGGGGTGATCTAGTAGGATCCTATACTGGGATGTGCATCAGTAATCCCTCTGTCTGAGGAGGGAGAGATGGTGTAGGAACCATAGAGGGTGGATGGAGATACCATATAGGGATGTCGATAACCATGTTGGGAACAATGAAGGTAGTAGCTACCTGGAATGCTTGGACTCTAGGTGGGGGGTAGAAAAAGGGGATTTGGGTAATGGCTTGGGGAAATGTCTCCCAAACCGGTATTTTCCCTTGGAGGGGGCATCCGGGACACGATTAGATCGGAAGAGCGTCGTGTACCGGANCCTAAGGTATTAGTTCTCCAAGAGGGGACTCAGTGAGAGGAGTATTGTCTCTGATATCTATTCCATTAGAGGAAACTACACACACTTATGCTAAAATATATGAGTTTAAGAGAGGTGGTGCTCCATGATAATTTCCTAACAAGGATAGGTCTTTGAATATTCTAGGGCCAATTTCAATGACTGGAAAATCATCTGAGCTAGCTTGGAAAAGAGGGAGGATGTTATCAATGTTGGTAGAATGATTAGGCTCGTAATGTGTAAGTTGGTTGATGGTGACGATTTTCCCGTTATGGGGGAACATCATCATAAAAAACACAGAAGAGGCTACCACCTTCATAGCATACATGTATCTATGTCTAAACAAGATATTTTAATAAAGTGGGGCATCGATAACTTCAATGTCAATTAGGATGGTTTTTCCCCCAAGTTCTACGGGGACATTTTGAAAGATCCCTTCAAGGGATGATTATCGACCATCATAAGCTCTCAAGGTGATGGAATATGGTACTAGCTTAGGTGAGTCGAGTTTCTGTGATACTAATTTGAACATAATTCATGTGGATGCACCTCCATCGATGATGCATCAATGAGCTGTGATGGTATGGATCTTAACTAGTATCTGAAAGGCTACCAAAGCAGGGAGGCATGGTTATCCACTATATAAATCAAAGATGATTAGTTGAGTATCAGTTGGGTTGACTACCCCCAAGGTGGAGAGCAAGGATTTGTGTTGTGATGAACATGTTTGGAGGACCTCCAACACAGACATGGTTGTAGGAGACTGTGCTAAGTCATCAACCAGACTATATTTATGGGTTTCCATAGCATGAGGGTTATGTACATTCTGTCGTAAAGGTATGCAGGGTATACAAGGATTTGGTTCAGTGTTAGGACATGGGATCGTCACTAGTTGTCCTATTGTAGCTGGAGTTGTTTCTGAGGTGGTTGGGGTAGAGTCAGGAGGCATGTCATATTTACAGTTGCATGTTTGCAAAAGAATATCTCCTTTATTGGTATGGAGGATACTACGATTGGATGGATTTTCGGGTTGACTGGGACTTGGGTTTTGATATTGCCCCATTTGTGGTGGGGTAGAGTTTATCTCTTGTTGGGTATTCATCACACCTTGGTGTGGAATTGGGTTTTGAAAAATGACTAGAGGTGATGCTTTCAAATAATGTTGTTGGGATGACTAAAGGGTAGGTGGTGCCGAAGGGCGTTGTGTGGTCATGGATTCTTTCATCCATTTGTAATCAACAATTTGAGGGAAGTGGTGAGTATAATGTCCATACTCACCACATAGAGCACAAGGGAAGTTATTTATGAGGTTGTTGTTCTTCCCTTGTTTTGGTTCATTGTTATTGTTTCCCCCTTGGGGGTTCTGATTTCCTTGATTCAGGTTGCCCCTAGTGGGACGATTTTGTTGGGGGTTATTTCCTCCTGGTCCTGAGTTGTTATTGTTTCGATTTTTTACTTTCTTCTTGGAATTATTTGGATGATGGGTCAGATTCGATGTATTCAACTATTCAAAATCATGAACCTGTTGAATGGGAGAGGGTTGAACAAAGTTAACATTGACATGTGGTTGTCCTAGTGGAGGAGCAATTGGCTGGGGAGGACTAGGAAATGGAAAATATGGATTATTTTGTGGAGATGATCCATATGGTGTATAGGAATTTGAAGTACTTCCACTATTGTTGGGGTTATATATGGGGGTTGGGGGTGGACCCGTACTTGATTGAGAGACTGGATGCATCAGGGGTACCAGTGGGGGTCCCCCCAATGACAGAGGGGGAACAACATGATATGATGGTTGGTGAGTGGGAGGAGGGTAATAAGATGCCCCTCCATATGGTTGAGGATAATGACTTGCACCATAATTAGGTGATGGTTGGATGTAAGAGTTGAGGTGTGTCATAGAACCAATCAACCCATCCATAGCGTGAGAAACCCAAGGTTTGTCTTGGCCAAATGGTAGGGGTCTGGGTGCATCAGGAAATATTGTGTACAAGTAACCCAATTGGGCATATATGAGGTCGAATTTTTGGGCCTTGATGATGGCTTCCTCTTCTGATTAAGGAAAATTGGATGCTACATACTTGACAATCACAGGGACTAGTGATTTAAGAAACCAATCGAGGCGTTGTTCTTTGGTGGTTTCTTCTTTACACAAACTACGTCGTTGACGCCATTCATGGATATGGTCAGTGATATGGATAGTAGAGGTTTTTTTGAACTTGAAGATAAGTTCTAAGAGAGTTTCATGACGAACTGGTAATTGAAAAAAGGACAAAAAGGCCTTGGCCAATGATTGAAAGGTCACATGGGACCCTGATTTTTCGTCCACATACCTTTTGGTTGATGAACTAGTGAAGGTTCTTTGAAATAACCTCAAGTGGATGGAATAATCCATGATGTTGTTTGAAGAGCACCATAAGTGGAAGGTCATAACATGGTTGGTGGGATCTTCCCTTGGTTTTCCTTCAAACTTCAAAATGTTTGAAGGAAATTTGGTAGACATTGTTGAAGGAAAATCTCCCTATGGACAAGTAGATCTCCTCAAAGAGCTAGACTCTTAAATCTAAGATAGAAAATGCTTATCATGGTCACTGACTTCCTTTTAGATCTAGGTGGACTAGTGTGTGAGGAGGAGGGAGAAAAGAAGCACCTTTTTCCGGTGTTTGTCCCTGCACGCTCCGAGTTGAGCTCCAATCTTTCTCTCTTTGATAAGCCCTATAGACAAACAAAGTACGACCACTTCCTACTCTATCAAGATTAGTATGAAATAGGTCTATCTACTAAAGAGACAAATTCATGTGAGATTGAACACGAATTAGAAAGAAACAAGCCAAACAAATTATATTAATGAGGAAAAAACATTGCTTACAACCATAGATGAATTGCAGCAGTTTCGTCAAGTCCTCCTTGTCTACCCCTTGCTCAAAAAGATCCATGATCGGAATGATGATAGTTTCACTGATTACTCCCTGGGAGATCATAGGTCTCTTTCTTCCAAAATATCTCTTCTCCAACACCAATTATGAGATCATAAGTTTGGTGTGATTCTCCTTTTCCCATCCCCTTTCACCATTAGAAAGCTTGCTTATATAGCCTTGGATAGGCTTTAACCACTTGAGATATCCTTGGGGAAGTTGAGGATTTGCCTCCTTCAGTTGAACATCTTCCCTAAGAACATGGCTGGACTAGGGATTCGAGCTCAACTGCCTTCTAAGAATGAAAAGATCCTTCCCTCATTCATCTCAATAACTCAACTGCTGCCCAGAATAGGTAGCGCTCCCTCAAAAGGGCCATCAGAGCATTGTAGCGCTCCCCAGTAGGCTTAAGGGGGGCGCCAACACTCCTAAATACACCAACTCTCCCTCAGAAGGGCCAAAGGAGCTTTATAACGCTCCCAGACAGTGTAAGGGGGAGCGCCAGCGCTGCTAGAAGAGGTATAGGGGAGCACTCTCCTTCAAAAGCTTAGTTTTTTTAGTGTTTTCAGATGGCAAAAGGTTCATGAGCCCAGTTAACCTCTCCTCCTCTTCCAAATCAAGTGTTTGACATGTGTTTCAAGTTTCCTCCTCATGTCGTTATAGGCACGACATAGGCATCATGGTAGTATTCTTTCTTTAACACTTGTGACACTTGTGAGAAAAATGTGACACTTGCGACCTTTGTAATGACGACACTTGCGACAATATCAAAGTGAGTATTTTTTATGTGTAACAGAAATATTGGGCCAAGTGGCATCATGTAAAATGGGGTCATTTGTGAGTTTGGTTAAATTAGGAATGTTGAGGGATGAAAAGTATGGAAAATGGGGATTTGGTGGAGGATTAGTTCCAGCCATTGTGTCTGTAGGTAGTGGACCTGTCCCTTGAGATGGATTTGGTGGGTTTGTACTTCTTCCTTGAGAATAAGTTTGACCCCCTCCTCCTTGTGAAGGAGAACCAATAGATGGATTTCCTTGGGTATTTGATCCAAGTAAAGTCAATCAAAAAATAGTATCACTCATAGGGGTGTGAGATGGTTGAGCTGGTGAGTTGGCAAGACTAGGGACTCCTCCTAGAATAGGAGGTACATTATTTAAGCATCTAGAGTGACAAGGATTCTGTGTTTCCCCTAGGATTCTGACTAGCAAAGTGAATTTGTGCAAACGTTGACAAGAGAGAAATAAATGAACATGTGATCTTTATATTTTTTACCTTCACAAAATAGTATAACTCACAATTTCATGTAATCAAATGAATATCATAAATAAATCAATTGTAAAATAAGCAAGCATGTGGATAGGTTGATTTTGTACGCATGGGGGAAAAACAAAAATAAATTCTCTTGTCCTAAAAGACTTGTCATCCTTCCTCTCAATTTAGCACTTGGCCTTCGAATAGCACTCAATAGTGGGGCATAAATCCACCAGAAGAGGAACTAGTGAAGGTTGAAGTAGTCAGTTATAATGAGGGGTAGAGGGTGCATATCCCGGAAGAGCTGGTGATATTTCCCAATATCCACACAAAATCTGACCAAGGTGTGATCGTAGCACACAACCACCACCTGGGTAGATATCCTATGTTTGTCCACTAAGTACCTTGGTCAAAATGCGGAATTTAGATTTTCAGCCTAAAAAATGGGTCACAGGTTGGATACCCTCACAAGAGTTGGGTGACTCAAGAAGGGATGCGCAGAACAACCATATCTCGTCCTTCGACCCTTCATGGGTGTCTCCCTACCTTATGGTATAGGAACACTTGACTTAAAGGATTTGAAGGATCCCTATTCTCAACATCTATTGTTTCAAAATGTGAGAACCCGATAACAGGGGGTTATTTGGATGCCTACCCCCGATATCCTACCTAGACTGAAAAATTTCTTTTAGGCGCCTCCTGTGGAGGAAAATTTAGTGTGTTCTTAGAAATGTTTTATATGGAGTGGGATGAGAGATTGGGGTCATGGACCAACCTCATTTGAATTTAATTGGTGCAGAAAATTTCTAAAGAAGTAATTGGATCTTTCAAATTTCCTTTGAAGTGCTTTGTGGGTACTTATAAAGAAAGCTTACTTCAACGTCCACCATTCTAATAGAAATTATATGTGTGATGAGTGGCTTTGTGTGCAAGAAAGTGAAAATTGTGAAAAATATTTTTAATAAGTTAAGTGTAAGATTGTAGCATGTGGACTTCTTGTGGTCCTTACAAATATTTTTACCTAGCTTACTAAGTTCTTTGGTACAACCTTGCGGAATATTTAAATCCCTGGAGAACTGTCAATGTGGACATATGGGTCCTTACTTGATCCTTTAAACTCCCTAGAATGTTGTCTATACTAGAAAATCTTTTGAAACTATCCTAGGATTGTAGACATCTGGGCATGTATGGGCCCTTACCTGATGTTTTAAACTTTCCTAGAGTGTTTATCTAAACTAAGAAATAATTTTGAAACTATCATAAGATTGTAAACATGTGGGCATGTATGGGCCCTTACAAAGATTTAGGATAATTTTTCAAAACTAAGAGGTACCCAAAGGGGGTTTTCCCTCTCCTAATGATTTTTTTTTAAGGGAGATGAAATTCCCTTTTAACCACCTTTTCTGATTCCCTAGGTCACACTTGGGTGTCAGGAAAGAGCCTACTTGGGCGTTAAAATTGATTTATGGTCACAAATTATTTGTTTGTGTTTGAAAAAGAAACAACCTTAACTCAAAGTTTTAAATGCCAAAATGAGCCATCCATGTGGCAACAAAGCAAAGAGAAGAATTGTGATACTTTTTACCCCTATGTGATTATGTTAGCTAACATTTCTTGTAAGAAAGGACTCTAAGTGAAGAGTGATTTCTTTACAAAGTGCAGGAAATTAAAATTTGAAGGCAAGGGGCCCAGGGATGATTTTAGGGGCTAAATTTCGATCATGGGCTAATTTTCCATGGATTTTTCAAAAACTAGATTCGCTATTTTAAAAATTATTCTCCCAAATTCTATAGGATAAAATTATTTTACCTTAAAAATCGCCAAAATTTTATAAAAACTATATAAAATCCTTAGAAATTTGAATATTTTTACAAAAATATCACCAATCATTTATAGTTGGCATATGAAGGATTAGTAATATTCACCAAGGTTTCTACATTTAAAAATAAATTTCCATCCTTAAAATCATCCTTGAAGGGGCCCTCAAACCACTCAAAAACCCCTTACAATTTGCAAAAAACTGAACTTGTGTGCAAGTTGTAGTTATATCAATCATGCCAAGTGTGTCGAATGTGAGGGTTTATGAAAGCTCTTATGCACACAATGCACAGGAGTGCGCATAAATGCACATCTATTCGTTTTGAAATACGTGCACTTCCTATCACACGTTGGGAAAGATATTTTGAGATGAAATTCTATTTCCTTAGCTCCGAATTATGAATTTGGAAGAGTGTATTAGGCCGGTTTTGGTACCTTCATAGACAAACAATTAGAAAGAAGTGATATCAAGACTTAAATAGGGAGGAATTTGATTCATTTCCCCAGTATGGTCACCAATCTGTTGTTTTGGTTTTGTCACATGGGTGAGAAAAAACACAACACTTACTTGCCTAGTTAAGTCAACTAAACAAGAGAAAGATTTGTGAGTTGATTAGATAATCAAACATGCATGAAACAAGGAAATAAAAATAAAATGAAACAAATGTTAGAAATAATTGTAAGAACTAGAACCATGAAAAATGAAAATGAAAATCATATAGCTACCAATGGAGGAATCTATTGATAGGATATAACCATAGAGAAAGGCAGGGACTTACAAATCCCCTCTTCCTCCTTGGGAGGGCTCTTGAGTTCCCTAATAGAGAGCTCTTCTATTCATGCAATGAAAAGTAACAATGGTGAAGAAATACAATGCCAATCCTCTCAAGAGGTGAGTGGGATGGCCCTTGATATAGTGCTTGAATGATTCAAAGAGAAATGAGGATTCTCCAAGAAGAATTCTTGTAGCATAACAATATCTTGAAAATTTTGTTTGTATAGCACACCCATGGCACATATTTATAGTGTCCATTCATGGTAAGATATAATTGGTTCATTATTTGAACAAGGGGTCTTTGAAGGTACTTCTTATCCCTTGACCAGATTCTAAGATATATTTCGCTTAGATCTGAATGTCAAATCGTGTTGGAGGTTGAACTGGAAATGGTTGAGAGGCCGACAAGATTCATAAATGCACCGGTCATGAGAAGTACATGAGTTTTCTTGTAGACAGTCGTGCATCCTGCGCCTTTTGTGCATAGTGTGCAACTAGGGTTTTGTTAGCCCCCACATTCTACGCACAGTGCACACACTTCCTTTGGTGAATTTGTACACATTTATTTATGAACAAAGTATATAGTTTTGTGCCCTTTTGATGTATTTTTATGTTGTAGGTGTACTAAGTTTTGTTGGAACTGATGTCTTTCTTCAACCATTGCTTGTAATGAAATGGATGATTTTTTGGTGATAACACCAACCAAAGTAGTGTACCTCTCTCCAAAGATAGCATGCCAGGCATAAAGTCCAAACCATAACCAAAGAGAAAGTCCAAGTCAAAACCAAAATGCCAGTTTCAGTAGCTGCAGCTACAACTCCTCTCCAGACTTGCACACCACTGGTCTTATGCAGTTGTGAGAGAGAGTGTGAAAAATGAGCTCTAGATCCCTCTTATTTATAGTCGTATAAGTGAACTAATTGGGCCTACTTCTACTTATGGAGGATACTAACTCAATATTAAATATTCTCTTGAGCCAACTTGTCTCCTAGGGTTATTATTCAACGTTTTAGGGTTTCTCCTGCTTCCTGAAATATTATAGTCTCATCAGGGTTACATGTAGAGGTTAATTTTTATAACCCTAAAATGCACCACACATGCTTACCTGGCATTAGGCCAACTCATATCCCTTCATTTTCAAAACATCTGCTGAACAACCTTTTTAAAAACCCTCTTGGGGAAAGGTACACACGCCCTAACCCACTACTGCATGCGGGTGAATGCTGGCAGGCCTACTATAGCCCGTGTTTACCTAACAAAGCACAAAAACAGGAAAGTTGTCGACGGGACAAAAATATATGGGTCAGTTAACTGAAACTCCCGGCCATGCATGGCCGAGAGTTCGTCCAAAACCCTATCTCCTTCTAGCCTATAAAAGAAGGGGTAGGGGTACCATTTGGAAAGAGGAAAATAATAGCAAAGAAACCCTGCCCATTTTCCAAATCCAGTTGTCTCAACCCTTTAGCCTTTCCTCAAGCCTAAGGAGAATTAATGCAAAGTAGTTGGAGGACAAAGAAGAGGAGGAACCCGGGATCAAGATCAAGGAGCGGTGGCCAGTCTCGACTTTGATTGTAAGTTGATTCATTTTAAAAATAATAAAATAATACTTTTCCCGTCCCAATGCATGAGTTATCTATGATTTGTGTAATTTATGCTTAATTTCTAACCCTCAA
>JASDQU010101464.1:9680-20209 GCA_032191745.1 Picea mariana
GGGCAGAAAATGGTAGTAAATGTCTCTTTATTGCTAAATTAATACGGCCTGGTTATTGGCTTGCAATTAACTGCCAGAATGTATCGTTATTAACTGCCTGGATATGTGTGTTATGTTAAAAGCCTTGAGGCATTATTCTGTAGGAATGGTATTGTGTTAGTTCAAATTATTCTAGCTATGGAGATAAGGTATCTTTAATTAGTTACGACTGAACTTGTCATCGACTGAATTTCTCAGCCACCAGCGTTAATCAGAAATAAAAGGGACGAGTACTACCTTGTATATAAATCCTTGATGGGTTAAGTAATACCTATTTAGGGTTATTATTTCTATGTGAATAACATAATTACACGCCTCTGCCTTCTATATCTGCAATTTAATGTTCACAGAGAAACTATTTCTCTTATTGTATTTAACTTTTCAAATGCTCTAGAGTAGATAAAACAAAGCCCCAATAATAAGGTATTATGTTGTTGTCTAGAACTATGCTACCAATATATGCAATGTATTGATTTAAGTAAAGGCTAATGTTATGGTAATGCTTGTTTTACATTGTTTTAATGAAATAATCATGGTTTTCTTTCAATAGATCTAGACATTTATATAATCTATTGAATAATAGGTAATGTAATGACATGCTAGGTTATGGGAAGGAGAAATATGGTTGTCATCATTGTGGTAATATAAATGAATGTTGAATTCTTTCAGGGTAGGTTAGGAAATTTTACTTTATTGATAACACCAGAGATGAAATGCGATTATCATTTATTTGCAAGGTTATTGTAAAAGGAAATGTAATATGGCCGAATGTAATGTAAGGCAATGTGGTATAATGATAAGGATAATATAGTGTAATGTTTTAATGTTAATGTTATCATGGGTGTAGAGTAATAATCAATGYAAAGTGATGTKGATTGTAKGYTGATGAKAATGTAATGCTAGTATTATTATTGCTTTAGGGTAATGATTAGGGAAYGAAYGTTTAATGCTAAAGCTAATGGATGTGAAAGTGTTACCATGGAYRTTGTAGCTGTTTCTTGRTAAAGTTACTAAAATGATTATAGATAACACATAAGAGGTAATGTATTGGTCAATTTATAGAGTTATTGCAAAACAAAATGAAAATGGGTGTTGCTTCGTGATAGTGATGATGAAGTTAAATATCATTGATAGTGGATAAAATATAATGTCTTGTACTAATTCCAAGGGTTATTAGGATTCAGTAAGCGGGATTTTGCAATTAATTATTGTACATTGTTAAGACTGGGATGGTAACTCGTCGCTTAATGGAAAACAAATGGAGAAATTGGTCTACGATTAATGTCATTGAGACTCAATAGTGGTTGGACGATGTTGGAGTCCCTCGGACTTGTGTCTCCCGTAGAGGTCATGGTTGTCCTGGATTTGGTAATACTTGGTTTTCTTGCTTTATGTGGTTTGCTTGTGTTTGGGCGGGTCGTAGACACCTCCATGTTCCTCAGAACAGTCGCTAGCCCTGAGACCTTAAATGGTTAAAATCGATGGGAACCTGGGCTTGAGCGTTGCTTATGTGTCTTGGAGGTCCTAACCATTGCAGGGTAGGACGGGCGGGAAATCATTCGTATTCAGTAGTCAATTTTACTTATTGTCGTGTGATCGTCGTTTATGCATGCGGTTACTTGTCATGCATCCTTGTCATCTTGTTATGTTCATCATGGTTGTGTCTTATTTGCCGTCAGGTGGCGACGCAGAGTCAAATGCGTTGATTGTTTCCTTGAACACGCGCGCACACACTTTTTAACCACACACACTAAATTTTTTTTTGCACCTGTTATCAGAGTTGTTGTCGTAACGAGGAGGTTCGTTACAATATTGCCATGAATAACTTCCTATGCAAATTAAATCATTCATTGCTAGAAAACCATTCCAATGTTAGTCACATAAAATTTAATGAAACATAAGAATAAAAATTTGAACATGAAATGGTTGGCATAAGGATAATAAGTGTGGTGATTTAATCACTCATTGCTGAAAAACCATTTCAATGTTATGCGCATAAAATGTAATGGAACATAAGCATAAATTTGAAGATGAAATGGTTGGCATGAGGATCATAAGTGTTATAARAAATTATAATTTATCATTTAACAAARTAATAATTTCATTTGAAGTGAAGGAAAGAAAATGTATACATTCATGAAGATAATATTCCTATATTGAAATATACATTTTTTAAGAAAACTAGCAACTTGATTATATCTTAAAGAAAAACATAATTCCTAAATAAAAATTCCAAAAGAGAAGATACTTATTGCATGTAAAAACATAGTTATAATATTATCATGATTTGTTCAATATCCATGCCACTATTAACAACACAAAATGTAGTGGAAGAAAATGAAAAATCTACCACTCAAATTACATGTATTTCATTTCTTCTATTGAGATCATGTGCATAATTATTTTTGTCTTGTAGGTCACATCTGAGCTAGAAACCAAATTGGTGTATGAGACTGAGCTAGATACCAATAACAAGATCGATGTGATGCCAAAATAGTGTATTAATATGTTTTTAAAATAAATTATAATACATTAATTTCCAGAGTAATTTTACAACAATTAGGTAACTTGTTGAATACCTTGGTTAGGACCCATATTCAGTGCTAATTGTTCTTCAGTTTTGAATATTGACTAGTCATATTCTACTAAAGTGTAGTTGAACAAAAAACCTTGAGTCTAAAACTTGCCAAAAGTGTCTTGCTATTTGATCAAATTGCTCTTAAAGTCTCTTGCTATTGATCAAATTTCTCTTTTGAGTTTCTAAACTTTTGCCAATTTTTGGCAAGTCATGTCCAGTCCAGGTCAAACTATAGTGGTAAGTAGATATTCCCCTCCACGTTTCTTTTGAACGTTGTTTATGAAATTTCACTGCTAAGCTGATATATCTTCAAATTACTTATTTACTTTAATTTGTTGGACCTACTGTAAGTATTATTGTAAAGACACCATCATTGATATTCTTCAAGGATAAATGCAAGATAAAATTTTAGTTTAGTTTTTAGTGTGAGCTTCAAAAGATGATGTGTAGATATAAGGAAGAAGTTTGTATCTCAGACCTAACACATTCTTTGCAAACATTGTGACTGAATCCCATAAGTAAATCTCTTCGCACTTTGATCCCTTTATCGAGTGATATCTAACAAAAGGATAAAATGAACCTAGTTAAATCCACCTATCACAAAGCTCTTCAGTTGTGTCATGTGCAAATCCACAAATATCATCAACTACCATTGGGACTCCAAGCAATCTAAAGCTCATCATTGTAGGTAATAATTACCAGAGATCATCCCATGTTGCAACATTGTCTCATGTCCAATGCGCATCATGGGCCCCTGATCCAAGAAAGGTAGAATAGATTAGTATGAATGGCCTCTTCTTTAGTGACGATTTCAATGTTGTGTTTGTCATGATAGCTTCTAATAGCCCATATAGATTATGAACATTGTACTCCAAGATATCATCATGGTGAATTGCACTAGCAACAATGGTTTTGATACCCAATGGTATTTTTATTCTAGAAGCATTGATTTTGTAAGGGGGATCATCCCATCCGACAATGTTTTCATTGCTACAAACTAAGCAACAATCTGTCTATGCATGGAAATCCCCTTCCTTTGGCAAGGAACATCTGGTACCACTATATAAGTTGGACACTTCATTCATATCAAGTTAAAGGCCATCGAATGCAATTGTCTCATGAAACTCAGAGATTTATGTTGTCCAAAACAACTATGTATTGGGATTGAGAAAATATGGAAAATATATTGGGCTTGGTCACACTTGTGCCAGATATGGCACACCTCCTCATTTAACAAAAATGTCATCTTGTATCCCTCTCTGAAAAGTCTTGTATGTTTCATTTAAGCTTATTCCTATACAATTAAACAAATGATTTGTATGTTCAGAATATACTAATATGACTCAGTTTAGTTCTTATTCCTTTCTCTATGTTATTTTTCTCCAATTCTATGACAAAAATGAATTTGGTTTAGTTATTATTCCTTTCTCTATGATATTTTTCTCCAATTCCGTGACAATAATGAATTGAGCCCTACCTAGGTCAATAATGAGAACATATTTCTACCCATTAGCATGGATTTGTTCAACAAACTTTTTCATTTCCATCTCAGGAAATTCACAGGATCTAGACTAAAATACTTGAAGTCATCCATATAATCAATGTCTGTCCAAATCATTTCTAGAGTTATTTTCAGTGTTGTATATCCATCTACAATTGATTCAATGACCAAAATGTGTAATCCAATCCAATTATATAAATTAACAAGACTGCAAATACAAAGTCATATCCTGACTTGTTTATGAAAACTATTTCGGAAGTTCAGGTAAAGAGCTCGAAGGATATGGTTAGGAGACTAAATGAATGGGAGTGTGATCAAATGTTCAAAGTAATTGCTGCCAAGTCAAACTATTAAATTAAACTTTGTCATTGATAATCCTGAAAATTGGTGATAAAAAATGAAAGGGTTTGCCTAATTTTCTTTTTCAAGGAATTGATTTTATATATTAAAAAAGGCTACCCTTCTATTAAAATTTATAATGAAGCATAACATTTCTTGAAAATAAAGAGTAAAAAATAAACATCGCATCAATCAATCATCCAAATTTTATTCATGTTAACCATTTCTCACCTCCTAACAATTTCATATACATTTTTACCATATTTTTGTTATTGGTGTCTCCCGAGAATATGTATGAACTCATCTATCCTCCTCAATACACACTAGATTGGAGCTCTGAAAATTCATGAATTGTAATACACTAATTTCAAGAGGAAGTTTACACTTCTTCCCATTTGTTGGCTGAAGAAACAATTGTGTGTCCCCCTTTCACCGGTAAAAAAGGAAAGACATTGTTTACGAATCGGTTTTTTTATAATGATTGGCTCACATATTTTCCTTCTGCTTGAACTTTTCAACCTTCTATGTTATTCACTCAACAACTACAATGAATTTATTGTATAGGAAATATGAAGGTGGCGGTGGAAATTATGGTATCGTGGCTTATATTTTGCAATCCAAGATCCCTCTTAAATGCATTTGAATGTGAAATTACCCTTTTAGGTAGTACTTTCTATGGATATATGAGACACAAGCTATCTTAAGATGTAAGAAAGTCTATCAGTGAAAGCCCATGGATGTCTAGAAAAAGGCTTGATATACTTCCACTTGCGAATGAGAAGATTGACAAGAAGTGAGAATCTGAACCTATTTAATTAGGTTGGAGTTCTTAATGAAGCTTACATTTCTTTTAGTCATTTAGGTGCTTCATAATTGTACAAGTACATCACTTTATTTTTTTTTATGGATGGCGGGAATCAAAGAGAAGATGGAATCAAAACAATTGTTGCAAGTGCAATTCCTTAGGAAAGGTCTCTACTAACAATGATCATGAATTAATTTATTGTTTGTTCATAAACCCCTAGAAAAGATATTCCTCATTGTTAGTTGCTGCCAATATGACATCGTTGCTCATTCATTAGTAGTATCAGTTGATTCTGATATGGAATGCATATATTTTAATACAATGCTTGAGTTAGCTAATTTCCTGAGTTCATTCTTATGCTTGTAGAGTGATTTGGAATACTTCACTAGTACAGTATTCAAAGTCTACTCTGTGTACATGATGCAAGAGTTATTTCACATGTGTAGATCACCATTCAAGAGAGAGAATGGTTTCTCACAAAATTGAATTCAATGGCCTCTTCTTGTTCAGTTTTCCAAGGATATGGAAGCACATAAGACTATTTTTCACTAGGTTCACATGAGATATGCAGAAATTGATGGTGGATGCAGGGAAGTTAAAGTTGGGAATGAGGTTAAAGAGAAGTATAATGCCAATTTATTGTTGTGCTTCTGTAACTCATTCTCATGGAATGTGAGCAGTTCTTTCATTTCAAATAGGAGAAAATAAAGGTAAATTATAGCTCTATATTGAATATTGTCTTGTCATTTTTGTAAAGGGTACTACACTGATTTCACAACTAGCATGCGGTGAACACAAGGGTGCTGAAATTGTTTCATGATTTTAGAAGTGGATTATTCTCTGTGAATTTTCAAGGGAGCAACAATTTTATTCATTTGGTTTTCCTTTGTTTCTTTTCCTTTCCATACATTTTTAGAATGTAAATTAGAGTTTTGACCTTGGAAATCTTGATTTAATGCAAAATGCATTCACAAGGTATGAATATGTGAATATATATATAGTACATATGAATAGAACCAACGAATATAAGTATCAGTAATTCAATGATACTGGATGGTTTGAATTTATTAATATTTATGGTTCCTAAGAAATAGTGGAGAACTAATGACAGAGGGATCATTTCCTTCTTGAAGTACCTAGTGAAATCCCAAAATCAACCAAGTATTTTCCCTGACTATTTTCTGTGTAATAGAAAAAACAATAAAATATTATGCCATTTGGTGGTTGTTACTGAATCTTTTGTCAAGAGATATGAAAGATGGTTTCTTGGGTTTTGAGTCTTTGAAAGATTTAGAAAAGAACAAGGTCCATGATTAGGTGGCATATTGTTTTTTAGGAGGGTTTTGACATTTTTCTTTGGAAGTGATTACTTATTTCTATTTTTGAAGAACATGGTATATTCTATGCAACTAATAAAAGAATGAAGGAATATTGAGACAATGAATACACGGATGGTTTCTAATTACATATTTTGTTATCATTAATTTCAAATTTAGTATTATTTTCATTTAGGGATGTTCCACCATTTTCTTCCCTAAAAATGTGAAGTGACAGTTTGGTAACAATTCTATCCCATCAATCAAATATCTAGGGCACCGTGGGTTATTCTACAATCTAATCATAAAATAAATTACTTTCGATTTCAATTTTTTGAAGCATGTCCCCACTTATTAGGTGTCCTTGTTCTAGCACGTCCTAGAGAATAGGCACTAACCACCTTTCTACCTCTTTAAGAAAGGAGCCTCGATGACCTGGGAAACACTTTTAGTTACCTGGAAGTTAACCTGTAAAACTAGATTTTGTTTCTTTGACTTTTCAAAAGGGAAAAAKGATTTCATATCTCAAAGAAACTCACGGTAGTTCAAATTTATATTTAAATAGATGGTTCTAATATACAAAGTGGCCTTAAATTCAGGATCCTTTTCRTAGCTTCCCCCAATTGAAACTAGTGGAGCAACTAGCTCTATCGCCAGACTACACAATTTGATAGGGAAATTCCTATGATCTACTTGTGGTTGTTATTTGCCTGATTAGTGAAAAAAATTAGATGTTGTAAGTCTAAGAAAGGATCACCTATATTGATCCATCTTGCTATTAGAATAGAGGAGTTGTTGTAATTTAACAACATCACATGTAGGTTATGGTGATTCAAAGTCTCCTCTTTATTCATGAATCCCATGTAGGTTATGGTGATTCAGAGTCCAAAAATATATTTTCACTACTTGGTATTGAGAATCAAGACAATGATAATTAGCTTCATTTCTTAGACAGGGCTAGAGATATTTAATTGAGAGTCCACACAAAAATTCCCCATACTTTCTTGAAAATTCCAACTTCCAAGTAGGTATTTTTTTAATATAACATTTTAGATATATAATTATTTTATTAAAAAATCACACTTCAAAATAGGCTTTGAATAACAGTGAAAATAAACTATACAAACACAAAATGAAATTTGATCTGTTACATTTAAAACAAACCATGCAGAAACCTTTACCGTGGCATCTCCAAAATTAACTATCAAAGGAAGGAAACATGTGCAAAAATTGCCTAGCCCTTGAAAACATCTAAAATGCAAATTATGTGTCCATCTATTTTCTGGGTGTTTTGCAAGAGTGATGGAACACCTATTTTCTATCACTGATGATAATGGGGGTGGTGTTGAATGCTACAAAGGAGTGTCTACAGAACTCAAAGATATACTTGAAAGGATTATGAGAGAATAAAAYAAAACAAGAARWAGTGCATTCAAAACAAGATTTCAAGGACTTATACCCTTGTTCCCTCATTTCCCTCAAGCATTGTTGGAAATTCATCTAATCCASTAAAATTAAGTAGGTCAACAACATTGATCTCGCTTCAAAATCTTGTACTGAAACAAGATGTTGATGATGTTGTGGMTGATTTGTGTTATCCATCTAATATCGCATTTATTATTGCTAGGCACCCWTACTTSTTCAATGCATGTAAGAATCTTGCAGAATTGGGCAAGGGCTCTTTACCTATCAATTCCAAGAAGATAAAAACCAYTCTTCTTAGGAGGTGAAAAGAAAGGGTGATAAGCAGGTTGGGAAAGATTAGAGAGTCTTGGAAAAACACAGGTTGCACAATCTAAACAGAGATGATTGGTCAAATATGTATCACARTCCACTAAATAATGTRATGGTTTGTTTCCCTAAACCAATACTATTTTTGAAGGCAGTCGATGCATCAAACCATAAGACTTCCAAATGAATTTTCTAGATATTAGAGGAAGTCATTTTTGAAAAACATATACAAAGCAAKATTTCATGTGGAGTGCCTAGGGTAGATGAATAAACACCTCCAACAAAGCTGAAAAATATCCTCCAAATAGGTACCTAAACATCCAAGAAAATGAMTCCCATATAAGCATTGAACATGGTCACAAAKATCACTATAAAACAAAAAATCATCCCAAKAAGTACTCAAAGTTTCCAAGGAAAAACCACCCAAAAAACATGATATAGGTGAACTCGAAGGTGCCCTAGCTGGTCAAAAACAAGAAAATCCACATCATGACAAATTCCTACACCAAATATGAAAATATCTTGAGAAAAGGTGCACTAATAAGGAAAGAGTAATTCCAATGCATCTTCCAAAAAAAAAGTTCCTAAATCTGCAATATAAAAACGCTCCACATGTGGAAATAAAGCCCCTCAAAATTGGTGTTGAAATTAGTCTCATACAAAAATACCATCATTGGGAGACTCAAAACAACACAACGAAAAAGTGATAAAGGTGAATGAATATGACATAAAGTAAAGGGATTTATTAGCCACCATAGAACATGATGAATGCACCCACATCTCTATCTTATCTCTTCCCAAAATATCATGTAGAAAAAGTATAAAAGCTCCTCATAAAGCACACCAATTTAGCTTGAATAACAAGTACCAAGTCCAATCCAAATAAATTTATCAATATTGGACTCTATAAAGAACCTTATCTTATCCTATATAACAACCACTCAAACCACAAGAAACCTCATAATGGTTGTGTCATTAACCCTTCATGGAAGCGCTAATATGTGGTGAAATAATGCCAAACTCACATCTCAAAACTAACAGGTAAAAGAAGGACCCCTAGCTCTGTCGTATACACATTCCAACAACAAATACAAGAGACAACAAAATGGTGTAGAAAAATAGACCATGAAGACCCTCTGAATCTGTAACAGAAATCAAATGTGAAGGGCACATAACTTCAACCAAGAATTGGAGCCTAAAACAAGGACAAGGACCTATATGAAGGTGCCTAAATCTACCCTGAAAAATCTCCATATTAGCAATGAAAAGGCCTTATGTTGGGTGAATATATAAACCTATGAAGGTCTCCAAACTAGGTGCAAGAACTGAGTAAAAGATATGACAAGAAAATGAACCAGCATCTACATATATTTCTACTCAAAACCCATTTATAAATACGCCTTAAACATTATACCTAATCAACTATCAACATTTTCTCTTTGTGCCCTCCAAACTAGCTCTAACACAAACTAGAAATCATTATGAAAATAGTACCCTCACAACTGGATTATGGGTCTTTCAAATGTGAAATCAATACCCTCACTATGAACATTGGTAGACGAATTATCAAGTGTTGGTAGTACCCTCCCTACTGGTTTACAAGTCCTTCAAAACTACAATCAATAACCTAGTTGTGAACATTTATAGAAGCATTATTAAGCATTATTTTTTATGCCAATACATGTTGATATGATGTCAAACCCCTGTCCAACCGATCAATGAACATACACCAAAACTATGTCATCGTAAACACTGATACCAATAAGTAAACCTAGGTTGCTTGTTGACAAAGTAACCTCAAAACCTGCCACAAACAATTATGTCAGTGACACAATTCCAAGGTTGAATGGCACAAATCTACCTTGAAAACCATGCTAAACCCACACTATAATCAATTTTTAAAATCACCAACAAAAGAACACGTAGAGACATTCCTCCTTTCCTGAAATAATCCATAATCCACAACTTACATGCCAAAATGCCCAAAAACTACAAGTTAACCCACTTTACTTGTTAACCAATCAACCTGTCACATATCAAGCACACACATAGACCTGTGCACCCATATATTGCATCGTTGTAAGTTATTTCTAAGGATACAAGGAATTATGTTAAGGCAAGGGGGGATTGGTCAAAGGGAAATATTGTTTCCAGGCCTATAGGCAACTAACAACCTATCTTTAGTCTTGAAACTAGGCACATTCACATCGTTATGGATGT
>JASDQU010101464.1:61788-99766 GCA_032191745.1 Picea mariana
TGTGAACATTGCTATCTGAATCAAGTGCTATTTCTGTTCAAGTGCTATTTCTGTTGCTATTTCGTATATCATTTCTGTGTATTGTGAAGATTATGCTGGATATTATACTGTTATTCTGTTATTTCTAGCATTTCGTTTCTGTTCTGCATATTTTATATATCTGGTATCTTGCACTCGCCATGTTCCAACCTCGACAAGTGGTTAGGGCCTTTGTTCATTCTCCCTGGCTTAACCACGATCTCAAAATCATATTCCTAGAATAGCATAAGCCATATTCATATTCTTCCCCCAACACTGGCTTGTTGACTAGGTATTTCAGCGCGGAGTGATCAATAAACATTTTAAAGTGTCCTCCCAACAAGTAGTGGTGAAATTTCTGCAGCACATACACTATGGATAACCCTTCTCTCTCAATGATGGTGTAATTAATCTCAATTTTTGATAGCTTCCTGCTAGCAAAGGCTAACGGGTGGTCAATGTCTCCAGTTCTCGGTTTTGCTAGAACTACTCCTAATGTGATAGAAGATGCATCAACATGCATATGAAATTCCTTTCTCCAGTTTGGGAAAACCAAAATAGGTGCAATAACCATTTTATGTTTTAGTGTGTAAAAACTCTCCTGGCATTCTTCTATCCAATGAAACTGACAGTATTTCTTCAAAATATTCTCCATGGGTGTTGTGATCTGTGTATAGCCTTTAATTAACTTCCTGTAGTATCCAGTATGTCCCAGCACAGTGCACAGCTGTTTGACTGAAGTAGGAGGGGGGAAATCAACTATAATGGCAATCTTAGATGGATCTGCCAACAATCCCTTCTTACACACAATATGGCCTAGTAGCACTCCAAAGGGTGAAAAGAATATGCACTTCTTCAGGTTCAGGGAAATATAACATTGCTTGCACTTATCCAACATTAGTATTAAGCATTCAATATGATTTTGCAACCAACTAAAAATAGTCCAAACATCAAAATATCCTTCCAGGAATTTATGTAAAAACTCCTTGAATGCTTCAACCACCACCCTAGAAAATATGGCTGGCGCATTCTTCAATCCAAACGACATCATTGTATATTGGTAGGATCCCCATTCTGTGGCAAATGTGGTCTTGTGACGATCTTCCTTGGCAATCCTAATCTGATGGTATCCTGAAAATCCATCGATGAAGGAGTAGACCTCCTGTCCTCCCACGTTATCTAACACTTCGTCAGTAAATGGTGTAGGTAATGGGTCTTGCAAACAGGCATCATTCATCATTCTAAGATTTACAGAGATCCTAATTTCTCTGGTCTTCTTATCCTACACCGCCATAGGGATAATCCATTCTGACTCTTGAACAGGTTCTATGATTCATGCTTCCAACATTTTGTCTAATTCAATCTTCACTTTCTCCTTATATTTAGGATTCAATCTGTAGGGTCTCTGTTTAACTTGCCTTGCATATGGCTTCAAGGGGATCTTCATCTCTCCCATGGGCCCTTTAATGCCCTTTATATCAGTGAACTTGGTTGGAAACAAGTCCTGATATTCATGTAGTAACTCTGTGATCTTGTCAATAGTGGAAGCATCCCAATAATCTCCAATATTTGCAAGCTTCAGTGTTTGCTCTGTTCCAATATTGACTTTCTTGATTTTAATTGGTTTTCCAATGAAAGTTAGCTCAACTCCTGGTCCTTCTATGTCTCTATGTCCTTCTGTTTTGGCAATGTTCACCTTCCTAGGATCATCGTCTTCATTAGCATTGATATTGTAACAGCCCTACAATTTCTGAAGAGGCACAATCCATTCGTCCTCTTCTTGCTCCAAAGGGAGGCTAGGTGCCTCCTCAAATACTTTATGTCTCACAATATGTAACACTTGATCCACTGTAGGATATTGGCTTTCAAATAAAAAGGTAGTTACAAAGTTCTGAGTCATACCTTCCCAATCTGTAGTGATGAGGTGCAGTTCTGCTTGAAGATACCAATTTATAGGGGTTGTGTCCAGCGTGTTAAATAATTTGTGCACCCACTTCTCTTGAGGAATGTTTCTCCAGGCTTCCTCGCAACTTTGCACATGTTCCTTCGGACAGCTTCGACCTGTGTACCTAACTTTGCAGCCTTCTACTTGTTCTGAAAACCGCGCTGTGATCAAAGTGTGACATTGTATCCAGTTTGTAATTTTTTTTTGTGTGTCCCCCACCATCTTGTTGGAGTTGCTTTCAAGGCCTCATCCAATGCCAACAATATTTGTTGTATTGGTAAAATTTATTCAAATTCCAACAAGAAAGATTCTAAATGATTTATACCATCAAAGGTGGGCAAGTTACTTACTGTTGTGCTGATCCAGCGAACTTCTCTATTTAATCTAGCACATATCCTTGTAGATACTTCATACATTGGGTTCTGCCAGCTCTCTAGTGCTTCATCTAAATCTAATGAACATGCATTGTCACTTCTCCATCTTAGGTTTCCATCTGTTGTATGATTAATGTAATCATGTTGTTCGGCTGTGAATTTGAATATGTTTTCTATCTCATATGCGTGGTCTTCCTCTCTTATGGGCTCTGTGTATCTAGGACCTTCATCAGTATCTAGAGGTGTGATGAACCTAAGGCCATCTCCTTCAAACATGATTCTTCTTTTCTTCAAGTCAACAACAGTAGAATTATTGAAAGCCCAATAAATTCCTAACAGCATGGGGTAAGGATAAATCTCATCAACTATATCAATCACCTCGAAGTCCACAAATTTTCTGACCCCATCGATGTCCACAGGGACATGTTCCAGTCTTTCGAATGGGCTCACAACCTGTTGATTGGCCATCCTAAGCCTGATGGGAGAATAGATCAACATAGGTTTTCCCATCATTTCCCAGGTCTGCTTTGTCATGACACTGACCTCTAACCCTAAGTCGAGGACCACATAGTCTATATCATACTCTCCAATTTGAACATTTAGGTGTAGTTCCTTATGTTTCCTTCTCTTTTTGGATAGTTGATGTACTGCTTTATTCAGTAGAGGATATATCTTTCCTATCTCCTACTGTTTGATCAAGTTTTGTAGCTCTTGTACAGTGCTCTCATCCTTTATCAAATGAAGGAAAGTGCATAAAAATTCCATGAGCTTACTTACCTCTTTTCCTTCTCTAGGCGAAGTAGACTGATCAAATGCTAGAGGAATTCCATAATCTCTTACTTATGGTCGAGCCTTTTATGAAGAATCCTGATCTCTCCTGAATTCTTTTATTTCTTGCTCAAATGTTTGTTTCTCTTTCTTTGGATCAAACTCTTGTGTCTTCTATGCAGCTTTTCTGACTCCTGATTGTTCTGTAGTCTTCCCCGGATTCATTTTGTCTTCTCCTGTAGTAGCTCCTCCTCTAGTGATAACAGTGACTCTAGGATCCACTCCGCGAGGTTATGTTGTGATTAGTTGTACTTGTTGGTTTCCTCCTCATCTTTCCTGAAGTTTGGCTAACAACGCAGGACAATATTCTATGACATGTTCAAATGAGTTGCAGTAGTTGCAAGTGATACAAGGGTTTTGATAGTCCCTTGCCAAATGTCCTGGTTTTGCGCAGTTATAAAAAATGATCTGACCTCGACCTCGACCCATACCTCATTCTCATCCTCTTCCTCTGAATCCACCACGAGGGTTGAAGTTTCCTCTTTCTGGGGAATTATACTGCGTAGTGTTCCCTTCTTGCTGTACTTTTCCTTGAATTTTGTATATGTCCCTTGAACTTTCATGCATGAGGTCATATGCCCTAAAATACCTATCATCATGCCCTACCGAATTATAGAATGTCAAATACAGATTTGTGGGCATCTGAACATATTTTTTCATGTAATATCATTCACTAGGGAAATGCCTATTTCTACATACCTCACACCAAGGTAGGGTAACTTGCTTCAAAGAGCTCGAAGCTCCAGATGCCAAGTACTCATGAAATAGGGGATAGTTCTCTTTGTCATGGCATTCTATTTTTCATCTAATGCATAAGATATATTATCTCTTATCTTTTCCCTTGTCTTTTTTCATATCTTCGACCTACAGTGACAAGCTAGTTAACTGACTTAAAGTTTGACTCATACTTGAGATGGATTCTCCCATAGGGGTTGATTCTAGCTTCATGGAAATCTCCAGTGACCTAGCCTACGAAGTGATCTTCTATTGCATCAGAGGGACTATGATGTGTGGTAAGAGGGCAACAATGAACCATTCCTTGTTCTTCTCGTCTGGGATCTGAAAATTCAGTCGGCCCGTTAAGGTTTTAAACCTCTGATCAAACTACCAAATAGGTTCATCTACTCTTTGTTTGATTTCTTTCAAATCTGTAATGCATTGTGATTCCGACTTGGATTTCTTGAATTTTGCAACCAACGCATTCTTTATCTCATTCTGCAGTTTAGGTTGTGCAATTCCTTGGGCAAGTTTCATGTACCAGCTCAATGCGCAGTCTCTCAAGCTAGTACTAAAATGAGCTCATTTAACAGCTTCGTCGGTGACATTCTTAATACTTCATACAACTTCACATAAAAACCAGTGTTGATCAAGATATTCAAATCCCCCTCCCCTAAAGGTGGGTAACCTCATCTCATCTGCCATAGATGTTCCTGGGTTTCCTGACTGAGTGTACGTTGAACCACTTGTACTAGTGCTCTGAGTGCTCTGATAACTTAGGTTACTCTGGTTTCTTAGTTTTTCTGAAACAACAGGAGGAGTAACAGTACTTATTTCAAAATTTGATGCAGTTCCTGAAGTTTCTGGCTCTTCTCGGTGAGGTTCTTCAGTCTTTTCTTCTCTTGGCCCAACAAACCCTGAATTTTCATCGTTCAATAGCTCTTCCTCTTCTCCACTATAAAACCCTTCTTCCTGTAGAAGAGGTTTGTGATCTTTCTCAAACAAGTTCGCCAAAGCAACTTCCCTGAAGGTCCTTCCACTGCACGTATGTGAAACCTCTGTGTCGTTGTCGCTCTCTAAATTCTTGAGCATTATCTTTTCAATCTAACCCACTACTGTATATTCAAGATGTTCTTCTCATGCAATATCATCTTGATCTTCAACTTCAGAAATTGTAAAATTTTTCCACTATGTCCCTTACAGAAATATCTTTCTGCTTGTCTATATGACTATACTCTGTCAATAGAAAACTCGGTGATATACCCTCCAATGGTACTATCAAACCAGTGATCTAATACTCTTGACATGACGTTATCAACTCTCTTGACCTTCTTGATCAACACTGACGTCCAAACCACAGGTGGCCTAGATCTGATCTCAAACTGGGTATCTGCTAACCTGGCTAACCAGTCATATAGCTTCTTATGAATCCCTCCAAAGAAAATCTCATGTATATAAGTAATATATACCTTCCCAACCAGTCCTCGGTGCTAAGATTATGGTTCTTTTTCTGGGCTTTTGTGAAGTCCTTTTCTTTTTCTTCTATCCACTTCTGAATCTCTGTCTTCGATGGAACCCATCTTGACATTCCCTCAAGAAGATCCTGGTCCCGGAAACAGAACCATTTGTTGGCACAAGGGAAAACCCAGGGTTCAACTCTAATGGCACACCAACAAGCCCTAACTACTGGCCCTTTTGGCAACACCTGTGAAGCAGATGCAATCTCACTCGAAGTAGCTATAGGGGGTTTCAGGACACAAATGTCTACAACCAAAGAAAACATAAAGTGGATCCAATACAACAACAACACAACATCTAGATATCAATTACCAGCTTATACCTACTTCACACATTTATCTGTCATATCTAACTCAATAATGTAACAACCATATATCAAAGGGATAAAGAACACAACATCAATCACACACAAAAACAAGATGTATGTGGTTCACCCTCTCCCTAGGACTACGTCCACAAAACTATGATTTATAATATATTAGGTGAAAGCATATAGTCCTATCTGCGCTCTCAGCTAGAAGATATTCTCTCTTTCTCTCTTCTCTCTTTCTCCCTTCCCTGCGCACCCAGCTGCAGGGTTGATCTTCGCACCCAGCTGAAGATCTTACAATACAAAATGCTCTCTCAGCACAATACTTCCCTCTCAGTAATAACAACAATCACTCATCATCCCATCATCGAACCCATATCAGGTCCTCTTGACATTTATTTATACATTACAATAGCTCACCGATCGCCTTAGGCCGAAACCTAAGTTCCAAAACCCTAGATACAAAAACCCTAGGTCAACTTGACTCACATTTTCAGGGCTTCCCCAACCTATTTTTCCTTCTTTCTCTCGCGGTGCTCTCGAAGAATCTACTGGTGGATTTTTCCGCTTACTGAGTTGTCCACGATCTATCTTCCTTGCTGAGAGGAAGGAGGGGGAGGGAAGGAGGGGTGAGTATGAGAGGGGGAGGTGGGAGAGGAAAGGAAGGGGAAGGGAAGGAGGGGTGAGGAGGAACGGGGGTTGAGAGAGAGGTGCAAGGAGGGGGTGGTGGGGTTGGCATACAAGGTAGACATGGAATACAATGAGGTTTTGGGGGTAGAGGGAGAAGCAAGGAAGGGGAGTGAGCATGAGGGATATAAGGGGGAGGGAGCAAGGAGGAGTCAAAAGAGGCTATAATGGGAGGGTGGATGGAGGCAGAAGGAGAGGCATGGTGAAGGGGGAGTAGTAGAGGGGAGGAGGTGGAGGGATTAAGAGAGGAGGAGAGGAGAGAGTGTCAGAGGTGTAAGGGACGAGGAATATGGGGCATGGGATGGAGGGGAGAGAAGGGGGATGTAAGGGACAAGGTATCCAATGGAGGCCAAAAGGGGAGGTGGACACAAAATAGTAGGCATGGTGGAAGGAGGGGATGAAAAGAGAGAGAATATGGAAAAAGGAAGGGGAAAGGAGGTGAAAGGTATGAGGAGGAGAGGAGAGGGGGATAAAAGTGGATGGAAGGGACAAGGAAGGGGTAGGAGGATGAAGGGGAGGAGTTAATGGATGTTGGGAGGGGAGGGTTAGGGAGGAGAAACAATGAATATGGAGGACTGAGGGAGAGGGGAAAGGATGAGAATGAGAGGAGAGTGGGAGGGAGCAAGGAGAAGTAAGGAGAGGGTGAGAGGGGAGGGTGTGGATGGAGGTGGAAGGCAGAGGAGGAGAGGGGAGGGGGATAGAGGTGTAAGGGATGAGGAAGATAGGGTAGGGGATGGATGGAAGAGATGGGGAAGGTAAGGGCCAAGGGAGGATAAAAGGGGAGGTTGACATAGAATAGGAAGCATGGTGGAAGGGGGGCGACGAGAAGAGAAAGAATAAGGTGGATGAATGGGAGAGGAGGTGAAAGGGATGAGGATGAGGTAGAAGGATGAGGGGGAGAAGGAGTTAGTGGAGGCTAGGAGAGGAGGGTTAGGGAGGAGGCACATTGAAGGTGGATGAGTGAGTGAGAGGGGAATGGGTGAGGAGGAGAGGAGAGTGGGGTGGAGGAGGTGAGGAGGAAATGGGAGAGTTATTTGTAAACTTTCATGCATATTCCACTGGAATAGTTCATCACAATAGATTTGATAAATAAAACTAAAATCTACATTATGAAGGTTAAAATTCCTTTAGATTCCAACATATTTAGTTACTAATTGTTTTGCTTATGCATAAAACAGATAAAATGTGAAAAATAGAGAATGGTAAAATACAATCACGCGCCATCCACAAAATAATTCAAAGATTTTCTCTGGAAACCCTTATGGGAGAAAACCCAGCTAGAACGTGAGGTTGTTTTTCTCTCTTTTCTCTAGTATGGAAATAATGAAAGTACAAAGGAGAAGGCACTCTCTTTGGAGTTACCTGAGACATATTGCCAATTATATTTCTACAGAACATTAACCCCATGTTATTCTCTCTAATTTCCCACTCCTATTTGTTCTACTCTACTATGGAACACAATACAATAACATAGAATGGAACCCCTTCTCATCTTAGTGGTCTGATATTTAACATAGCCCGATAGCCAACTAGGGGTAGGGTTTTGACTTACTCAACCCTTAAATGTGATAAGGTTTTGGATCTTCTAGAATTTTCTTAGGAATCCACTACATGGCTAGCTCCACATGTTTAATTATTGGAGGCTAACGTGGCATCCACTCACACCATGGTAATCAATGCAGTAGGTCAACTCGTGAGAGGCATAATTTTCATATTAAAACTCTGATTGAGGTGATTCTTGCACTGTTGGAAAGGTATCAGTGTGTATAATATATACAATGACTTGATAGTAAGATTTAGACCATAAAAAAATGTTTTTTGATGCCTCAAAATGGCTCTAGAATATTTTAAATGATTTTTTGGACCCAAATTTCCAAATTTGGACCAGTCACTAAAATGGTTCTACAGGTTGATTCCTCCAATTTTTTCACCCATAAAGCATCAATATAGATGAAAAATAATATAATTATCTAATACAGATTACACCTTCTCATTTAGGGAGGCTTTCAGTCCTCAAAATATTTTATGAATGAGGTGAGGAAAGTTTTCCTCTACCTTCTCCCTGTAGTACCACTTTGCTTTGCCTGGAAGCTGTCCTTTCAACTTGTTGATGTAGGAAAAATTCCCTTTATCAAAAGTATGGGTTACCCCCGACAAGAAGTCCTAATTATACCTCTCACTATTTGTAATAGGGAACCCATCTAGATTTTATCCCTACAACCATTTCTGGTTTTGGGTTTACCAATTGTGGCTTGGTCCACCGATGAAGGTTTCTAATCTAAATAATGAAATGAAACTAACCTAAAATGCATGCATCATGATGGAACTAAGGTAACCATAAAGAAAACATAGAACCAACCATTCTCCTATAAATGGACCGGGAAATAGTTCACATATATTGGGGACACAAATATGAATAAATAACTGCAAACATAGAATAGTCTAGCTTTTAAACAATCATTTACAGTTCTATGCCCATGAATTTAGACAAATATTCTCTGAAGAATAGAAATAAGAATGCATCCACCATACATAATAATGGTCTAAAATATGAATTGCATCCTTACACAACTCAAATGTTGAGAAAAACATAAAGGAATAGTCCACAATACGTCCAACATGAGAATACAAGTTCTCCAAAAAATAGCTTGGACAAAGAGGCTTCTCCTCATTAAAAGATTCAATAATAGTACATGAAAGATCCAAGAGCCAAAATACCTTTACTCAGATCCAATCCCCATATTCATTGATATTCAACTTGACTCTTGACCTTTTTCCTTGCCCCCATGACCTTTTATTTACAAACTTTTGTCCTTATCTTCTTCGAAATCGTGAGGGAATAAGGAAAATATAAATGTTTATACTTTAATTTATTACATTTAGTTACATTTTGAATTCATCTTATAGTGTTTGTGCACCATCATAGATTTTATCCATAACACACCTCACCCACCATGATGACTACTCTAGACATTGGAAAATTCTTCTCCCTCCAAGTTTGATATTTGACCATCATGGGATTAAGAATTCTTCTTCGACCATTTGAGTTTGTTTCCCTTTATTTGTTCCCTTTCTTCTGTGACAACTATTGTTGTTGTTGTTTCTCTAGCATATTCGACGATAGATCATGTTTGCAAGGGTATTTCTACATACAGGTAGATTTACTTGATGTGTAGCAATCGTGCCTTCATGGTTTTCTTCCTTCACATGTTTCTTATCTACATTGCCAAGTATGACCTTCCTTTAGCATTGGTACCTAACATCATTCAATGCGCAATAAATGAGTGACCATAGAATAATATTGAAATAAACTTTCAAAACCACACATTTGAACCTATAGAACCAACACATTAGCTAAGTGAGATTTTGTATATGCTTCCTTGAGTTCGGTTCCTAGTTCCTCTACTCTATGTTGAAGTACTGTGTTCTCCGGGGATTTTGCCAATGTACCAGATATTGATCCTTTCTTACAGTATAAGTAACACATGGAATGGGTATCCAAGTCAAAAGTTACGACCAATACGAAAGGAAGTTTTGGAGGGTCATGTCCCCGTATTGGAAAGATGAGCACGAAATCCCCTATGTGTTGGTAATAAAAGCACGAACTCTTGTATTGAAAATATGAGTATGAACTCCCCTATGTGTCGGTAAGAAAAACATGAACTCTTATATCAGTAAGATGAACACAATCTCTCCTATGTATCACCAATATGAGCATGAAATCTCCTATGTGTTGACAAGAAAAGCATGAACTCTTGTATCAACAAGATGAACACAAAATCTCCTATATATCGGTAATATGAGCACGAACTCTCATATGGGTTGGAAACAAAAGAAAAAAGTCTTGTATCAAAAAGATGAGCACGAACTCTCCTATGTATTGGCAAGAAAAGCACAAACTCTTGTATGACAACATGAGCATGAACTCTCCTATGTATCGACAAGAAATGCACGAACTCTCCTATGTGTCGGAAAGATAAACACAAAATCCTCATATGTGTTGGAAATATAAGCATGAAATCCTCCATGCATCGACAAGAAATGCATGAACTCTTCTAATGAAGGAAGAGAAATCAAAAAATTTCTAAGTGTCTTTTTAACGGCAAGAAACAACAAGAGTTTGAGTTCAAAAATCCATAAGTGTCTCATACAATGTCTGAATGAGGCATAATTTGCAATGCAAAAAGAAAAAGGAGGGGATTCTAGTGAGAGACCTTACAACTTCATTCAAGCATTTGAATATATTCATGTTTAATGAAGGTCACAGTTAACAAGGATTGCTTGACATGAAATCCTTGGTGATCATTCTAACACTTCTGGACCTCCACTTTAAATTATGTTAGTGGCATTGGAATCATAATCCTGTAAAAATATACATATATCCTATTTTAGGGTGAAAAATCCACTTTTCCCAGTACCCAAAATAGCGAGCAAAGACATTTTTTAATGAAAGTTTGAACCCCGTTCTCACTACTTCGTTTCCTAAATTTAGTTCCGTCAATTCTTATGGAATATGTGTTATATATTTTCTTAATCCATCCATTATAACTAAAGTCATGTGTCAGTGGCTAAGAAATATTATCTTGCGAAAAAAATCAACTGATATTTGGAGCACTTGCCACTCAGTATGTGACAAGAGTACCGATTCTTCTCTGAGTTGCAATACATATCCAACCTGTGCCCTGTATATGTTGCAATTAACCCACATAAAAATAAAAAACACTTTCATGATCAAGGTTAGTCATAAAATCAATAAGGCACAAAACATGCACGTTGGTATGGTTTGAATAATGAAAGTTGTCGACAACACACACAAACTAAATCATGACTACAACATGATGTATATTAAGCAAGGTAGGAAATCGATCATGAGTGATCCAGTCAAGAATGGAGGGATTAATCACTTGAAACCATAAGAAAATGATTAATGTGCGTAGCGAGAATGATTTGAGTTGGAGGAAATTGGGTCAGGCTTCAACATGAAAGAATCTTGCTGACATAGTCTATGTTGATGAGAAAAATAAGATCATTTTTTATACACTCAGTTTTGATGAGGGGTCGACATCTTTCTGCTATCATACCTGTTATCACTAAAAAATCGTCTGCAACATTGCACACAAATGGGTAAAGAAAATATCAATGCCAACAGCCATTAGTCCACCTATAGCACCAAAAAATCCATCCATAAGGCAAAAAACTATACAATTGGGTCAAAAAATTAAAGTGCACAAATTCAACAAAGGAAGCACGCACATAGTGCGCAGCATGTGCAGGCCAACACAGCCCTCAACGTGCACTATGCACAAAATGCATGACTATCTATGACAAAAGCCACACACTTCTATGAATGATGCATATATGGATCTTGTTGGCCCCTTAACCACTTCTAGTCCGACCCCCAACATGATTTGACACTCGTATCTGAGAGAAATCTATCTTGGAGATTGGTCAAGGACTAGAAGGTGCCATAAAAGGCCCCTTGTTCACACTATGAACCAATTACATTTTTCTATGAATGGATGCTATAAATAAGATCCATGGGTGTGCTAAGAAAAAAATATCTTCAAGGTATTTTTATGCTGCAATAATTCTTCTTTGAGAATCCTCTTTTCTCTTTGAAGCCTTCAAGCACCATTGAAATAGGCCATTCCACTCACCTCTTGAGGGAATAGGCATTTTTTCTTCACCATTTTCCATGTCTTCCTTTGTAAGGAGAGAAGAGATCTCAATTAGGGAACTCAAGATCCCTCCCTAGGAGGAAGAGGGTACTCATAAGTCCCTGCCTTTCTCTACGGTGTTTTGCCTACTAATCTATTAATCCATTGGTAGCAATATGTTGGTCATTTGTTGATTTTCATGGTTCTAAGTTTCTCAAGATTTCTAACATTTATTTCTTAGTTGTTTTTAGTTATATTTCTTTGTTTTCACATTTTTTGGTTTATCTAACCCACTCACAAATTTTTTTCTTGTTTAGCAAGCTTATCTAAACATGCAAGTGTTGTTGTTTTGCTCACCCAAGTGACAAAACCAACACAATAGATTGGCAACCATACTGGGGATTGGTATCAAATTCCTCCCTATTTAATTCTTGAGAGCACTTAATTTTTATTGTTTTGACTTGAAGGTACCAAAACCGTCCTAGCCTAGCCTACCAAAGTCAAAATTCAGAGCTGAGGAAGGAGTATTTTACTTGGAAATTTCTCTTCGACGCGTGACAGGAAGTGTGCGGCTTTCAAGGCCCATAGATGTGCATTGTGTGTGCCACAGGCTTCATTACTCTACACATTATGTACATTTTGTGCCCTCTATGTGCCTGTCAGAACTGTAGCCCACGCATAAGTCCAATTTTTTTAAATTGTAAGGTTTTTATGCATGGTATGAGGGCCCCTAGCCTTCAGATTTTTATTTTCCTGCACTTTGTAAGGAAACTACACTCCACTTAGAATCCTTTCTCATAAGAAAGGTTAGCTAACATAAGAACTTAGGGGTAAAAAAGAATCAATATTCTTCCCTTTTCTTTTTTGCCACATGGATGGCTCATTTGGCTTGTAAAGTTTTAAGTTGAAGTTATTGTTTTTCATACACAATCACTTAAATTGGGACTAGAAACCAATTTTGAACATCATGTATGCTCTTCCCTCGCACCCTAGTGTGATATTGGGAATCATAAAGGTGGTTGAAAGGAATTTTCATCTCCCTTAACAAAATCTTTAGGAGAGGACAAAGCCCCCCTAGGGTTCTTATTTAGTTTTGGAAATCATATTAAAGTTTTGTAAGGCCCCATACATGACCACATGTTGCAATCTTAGGATAGTTTCTAAATACTTTCTTAGTTTATATCACAATTGTAATATTCCATATATAAAAAGTATGCAGAACATAAATAAAATGCTAGAAATGGAAGATGAACAATGATATAACCAGAAAAACACCACAATAATACCAAAATGATACAAGAATAACACCAGAAAGAGCACTTTCATTATTGAGAGCAATGTTCACTTGCCTCTTCGAGGGGGCAAACTCCAGCAGAGCAGAGCTCTATTACAATAATATCCAAGACAAAATTTCTCATACCCCCGACTCATATTTATACTAAATATGTCTATCAAAAGAACCATCTAGAGGAAGATCCTTCTAGAAGAAGAAGCTTCTATTAGGTCTTCTTACATTTGAATTATTCTTCCTTATTTCTAGGACTTATTAATATTGACCTTTATTACATCGGAATATATTATTCTACCTACGTGAGGGTTTAGGTCCCTAACATGTCCCCCCCCTTAAAAACAACCTTGTCCTCAAGGCTTGAGATGTGGAAATTGCTGTAAAATGGTAGTTGGTTCCCAAGTGGCATCTGGTGGGTTGTATCTTTCCACTATACTAACACTTCATTGATGGTTCCCTGACACAAACGACGCTCATGCTAGTCCAAAACTACTTGTGGTTGTGGCCGAATGGGGCCTTCTTCATCCAACTCAGGAAGGTTGGTTTGATTTGGAACTTAGTTCCAATCACCTTCTTTAAGTAGGAAACATGAAAAAATGGATGTAGCTTAGAATGATTGGGCAAAGATAACTAATAGGCCACCTGTCCCACACGTTTGAGAACAGTATAAGGACCATAAAATTTGGGCGCTAGTTTCTGACAATGGTTAGCCTTAAGGGAATTTTTCTTGTAAGGTTGCAGTCAAAGAAACACATGATCCCCTTCTGCAAATTGACATTCAGAGCAACCTTGATCTACTTGTTGTTTCATGCGATTTTGGGCCATGACCAAATTCTCTTTGAGGGTACGGAGAATAGCCTCTCAAACTGTAAGAGTTTGGTCAACCGTCTGGACCTTCGAGACACCTGGAAAATATGAGAGAACTCAAGGTGGATTTTTTCCATATACCACTTCAAAAGGAGTCATGTGGGTAGTTGTATGGTGTAAAGTGGTGTACCACTATTCAGCTATCAATAACCATTGAGCCCATTGATTTTTCTTTTCTGAGGCAAAACACCTCAAATATGTTTCCAAACACTTGTTGACAACTTCAGTTTGACCATCAGTCTGGGGATGATAAGATGTGTTGATATGCAATTGGGTGTCTTATAGCTTGAACAGTTCTTGCCAAAAATTTCTGGTGAAAGTCGGGTCATGATCAGAAACAATATAATGTGACATGACATGAAGCTTGAAGATATGATCTGTAACATCCCCCGGCCATCAACCCCTTGGTTGGGCCAACGCTACTACGCGAAAAAACACTTTTGTAACACATTATGCATTCTAATGAAATAAAATTTCTCAATTATAGTTAAACACATAATTACTGCTAGCATTTCATAGTTAATGGAAATAACAATAATTCATATGCACAACAAAATACGTGATAACATTGCAAGAATCACTGGTATGCAATTTAGTTAATTACATAATTACAAAACATAGTGACACTTATATTTGAAACAGTCACACACCACCAACTGTGTGTAGACCTTACACGAACCTCCCAACCTTAGACCACGCTGCTCATCACTCTCAGTAGCAGGTCACCCCTGAGCTGGGACTAAGCTCCACCGGGTAGGGATTCCTAGGCTAGGCAAGGCTAGGCAAGGTTTACAGGAAGACTCACAGTCATAGAAGAAGGATTATCTCCCAGGAACCACTTATGCCCACTTCCCACAGACTCTTCTTCCCCACATGCCTGTCCCACTGCAGGAGTATACACCTTCTCTGTCACCTAGAAAGTCCTTCAGCTGCTAACCTCCCTTGTCTTAGGCTTCAGCAACAGACCAGACCGAAAATCTCTGAGCTCTGTGGCAGCTACAGGGTTCCTTCCAGGAGCTCTCTGCTTCCTCCGCACACTCTCTCACCTGGAGAGAGTCACTCACAGGATTGGTAAAACCTGCCTCTTCAAAAACAATCACCTCCCTCACAACAGCAGCAAACCACACCCAGTCAAGAACTACGTGGCTACAACAGTCAAGATGGAAAACAAACACAGGCTTCCCAAACAGGTGACAGACGCATACTTCAACCCAACCAGGCTCAACAATTACGGGATAGACTCACGGTTATGGTTTTAGGATTGCATAAGGTGGATAGAGATTCCACACACAGGCTTGAATTGTTCAGGCAAGTGATCTGAGAACAAAACCCCAGACAGAGGTCGATCAAGGATGGTCACGAGCTCAGACAGAGGATGGTGAATTGGGAGGTCGAACTCCAGATTCCGGTGATGGTTGGAGGAATGCCCAACCCCCCCTCAGACGCAACAGTCGACGAAAAATGGGAAGAGATCCCCCAASATGACTCACTTCCTGGTTTAAATCGCATGCTCCTGGGTCGACACATGTCGCCCATGAAGCTGCATGTGTTCCTTCCCCGGAACTTAGGACAACACATGGCTTTTGGAATAATATTAAAATATCGTTCCCAAGGACTTAAGCCCCTAGGCTCCACACTTAGCCTCTCTTTCCAAAMTTCTATCCCCCAACCCATTACCCAGGTTTTGTGGAATCTTAGTCCCCCATCACTCATTCATTGTGGTTGGTCCACACGCAGAGATGTTTTGTATTAATATTGTGCATAATTACATGTACAAAAATCAGGCTCTTGGCCTTCAACACTTAGTCTCTCTGGCCCAATAGTCACATAATCCCACCAACTTATATAAACTTGGCTCACCAGCCTATAAAACATAATTACAATTCATAATGCAAGCTTTATACTTCATAGACATGATTTACAATAGGGCTCGGCCTTTGGGACATTACATGATCCATGAAAAGTTGAGCCACAGTGGATGTTGTAAATGGGTGTTAAAGAGAACCTAAATGAGCATACTTGGAAAGACAATCAGCTACCACCATGATGACTGATTTATTGCCTGATTTAGGTAAGCCTACAATAAAATCCATAGAGATATCTCTCCAAATACCAGGTGGAATCGGAAGCGGTTGTAGTGTGCCAAGAGATTTGACTGTTTATCCCTTGTTCTGTTGACACACATTACATTCAGCCACAAAATTATGAACGTACTATTTCATACCATCCCAGAAAAAGGAATGTTTGACCCTGTCATAGGTTTTGGTAAACCCGGAGTGCCCAGCTGTGGGTGTAGCATGAAGCTCAAAAAATACTGTGGATTTAAGTTTTGACTGTTTACTTAAATAAAAATGCCCTTTGTATCGAAGCTCATCATGGAACCAAGAGTGCCCTGGGGAAACTGGAGCATTGGACTGCAATTTTTGTATTAGATGCAAACTTTTGGGATCATGTAGCCATTCCTGGCAAACATCTTGAAGCCAATCTGGTACAATGAAGGAGAGAGAAAAAATGGACCCTTCATCTTCATATTTTCGGGAAAGAGCATCCGCAACCACATTGTCTTTTCCTTTCTTGTAAATGATCTCATAATCATATCCAAAGAGATTATTCACCCATTTTTGTTGCTATGGGGAGGAAATGTGTTGTTCCAGAAAATACTTGAAGCTTTGATGATCTGTCTTAATTTGGAAGTGTTGCCCCAATAGATAAGGGCATGAAATATCAACGACATGCAAAATAGCCAACATTTCCTTTTCATAGATTGATTTTCCCAAATTCCATTCAAACAATTGTTTATTGGTAAAGGCAAAAGGCCGACCCTCTTGCATAAGGACAACGCCAATTCCTTTCCCTGAAGCATCACATTCCAGGACAAAGGTCTTTGTGAAATCAGGATGGGCCAAGACTGGAGTGGTGCACATGGCCATATTCAAGGTTTGAAAAGCCTAAGCATTTGTTGGAGTTCAAGTGAAGGAATTATTTTTAAGGAGTGCAGTGAGAGGTGTTGCAATCTTTCCATAATTCTTAACAAACTTGTGATAATAACCTGTTAAGCCCAAAAATCCATGCAATATTTTCAGAGTCTTTGGGTGAAGCCAGTATTGCATATCTTAAATATTTTTAGGATCCACCTTGGCGCTGGCCTTGCCAACAAGATGACCCAAGTACTCGACTTCTGAGGTGCCAAAAGCACATTTAGATTGTTTCAGGAAAAGTTGGTGCTGAGAGAGTAGATGGAGAACTTGATCCACATGAGAAAGATGGTATGTCCAGGTTTTTCTATAGATGAGGATATCATCAAAGAAAACTAAGACAAAATGATGGAGAAAAGGATGGAAGACATGATTCATGAGGCTTTGGAAAGTGGAGGGATCATTACACAAGCCAAAGGGCATGACCAAAAACTCATAGTGGCCCTCATGAGTTCTAAAGTAAGTCTTAGGAATGTCTTCATATTTCATATGGATCTGGTGGTATCCATAACGAAGATCAAGTTTAGTAAAGAATTGAGCACCACTCAATTCATCCAAGAGGTCATCAATGACAGGAATGGGAAATTTGTCTTTAATGGTGAGTTTGTTGAGGGCATGGAAGTTGGGACACATGCACCAAGAACCTTATTTATTAAGGACCATGACCATAGTTGAAGAGTAGGGGCTCGTACTAGGGTGGATAACACCTGCGTTAAGCAATTCTTGAACCATTTTCTCAATTTCATTTTTTGGGGAAAAGGGGTGACGATAGGGACGGATATTGGGAGGAAGGTTTCCTCGGACAAGGGGGATGGAATGATCATGAACACCATGGGAAGGAGGGAGTCCCTAGGGAGTGGAAAAAACCACTTGATGTTTAGAGAGGATGGATTGTAGGTCCTGCGACATAGAGGGTGTCTCAGTTGCTTGTATGGCATGGAGTTGGGAAATAACGCCAGAATGACCTTTTTTGAGAATTGTTTCCATGCGATGGGAACTAATGATCTTAGGGGAACCGACGGTGATACCTTGGAACTTATATTGTTATCCATCTTGGTCGAATTACATGGTTAATTCCTTAAAATCCATGAGAATGGGACCCAAATTCCTTAGCCAGACTGCACCCAACACAATGTCACAACCACCCATGTCGACAGAAAACATATGATATTTCAGGTGGTAGTCACCAATTTGGAGATGCACATTTTCACAACGCCCTCCACATTTCATGGACCCACCATTGGCAATCATGATTTGGAAATTATTGACTACACGGAAATAGCAATTAGTTTCTTGGGGAATGCGGCAATGAATAAATTATGGGTGCTTCCACTATCAACAAGAATGATGACCTTCCTATGTTTGATGTAACCAATTAGCTTGAGTGTTTGGGGAGCACAGAAGCCAGTGAGAGAATTTAGGGAAATGATCGATTCTACTTCGAGAGGGTCTGAGGGAGGGGTCATGTCAGTGGGTTCAGGTGACACAGACATAAGGGGAGATTCAACATCCTCTTTCAAAACATCCTCCGAGATGGCCATAAAAATATTTTGTTCCTTACACTTGTGTCCTGGAAAATATTTGCCATCATGATTATAACAAAAGGCCTTTGAGTTGGCGTTCATCCATTTCAGCCCTGATCAATTTTTGGATTTTTAGTGGGGTATAAGGAATAGTGGGATTTACTGGTTTAGCGAGAGGAATAAAGGAGGGTTTCCGGTTTTGAGAAGAGACAACCTGTTGTGCTTCCTTAGATATTTTAGTAGCCTCCACCCAACTCTGAGGCCAAGCCATGAGGACATGGGCATGAATCTCATCCTTGAGGCCACTAATAAAACATTCTCAGAAAAAAGCATCAGACATGCCCTCTCTACAAAAATCCAGTCACTCAAAAGAAACTATAAAGTCTCCCACTATGCCAGATTGTTTCAACTTTGTCAAATGACCTAAATGGTTGGTGTCAGTGTCAAAGCATTCATAAATATCTTCCACAAAGTATGTCCAAGTAACATACCCTTGACGGCCAGTTTTTCTCCATTTCCACCATGCCAACGTTCTTGATCTAGATGGAGAACACCATACCGAAGTTTGGCCAACTCATCTGTAATTTCATACAAAGAGAAATAATGTTCCATTTGAGTTACCCAACCAATGGGATCCGAGCCATCAAATTTGGTCACATCCACACGTGGAAGGCATAGGTCACACTGAAAGTGATGGAGATGAAAATTATGGGAATGAGAAGAAGTTTCAACTTCGGTATGCACATGTGGGTCAGATAAAGGGGGATCTGTAAGGATATGCAGATTGGTGTAGATCATCGTAGTGAAAAATTGAAGCTGGGTGGTAATGTCTTCTTTGAGGTCTTCTTTGAGTTCCTCGATTGAGGCAACGATGGAGGAATGCATGTTTTTATTGATGGTGGCAATATTGGCACTGAGTTGTCTCACTTCTTGTTGGGTCTCTGTGAAATTATATTGCAAGGTATTGAAGCGAGCTTCCAAGTCTTGGCTACGGGTATGGGCCATGATGATGAGGGAACCAAAAAGGGGTGAGTGGGGTAAAACATTTCCTGAAAAATGATAGGTATGACTGTGATAAGGGAGAAGAGAGAAATCCAATGGAATAGGTCTCAAAAAATGGTGCAACAGGATCCAGGCTTTATTTTTTATTTTTTATTTTTTTACACCTGCGGAGTTATACTCCAGTCTGAAGAATACGGCAGTGATGAAATTCCCAAATTCTTAATCAGGAAGAAATGTGTAGTGATTTGGCAACTCGAATGCAGGAGATACAGTTGCGCGGCAATATATCTTGTATGTTTTTTTTTTTTTTTTGTTTCTGTCCCCAAAGGTTAGTTATTCAAGGGTTTTCCCTATGTCATAGCTCTCTGATATACATGCAGGGTCCAACAGTAGTACTCAGCCCAATATCTCAGGGCACCAACTAAGGAGGCTAGACAGTGCCCTTAGCCGTACTACCCGACTACCTAGGTACTAGAGAGTATCTTCCCGAGTGTTGTTCTCAGTGGCACTATAGCAGTCAGGAGGTCGATTGGTTTATCTAAAGAGGGCTTTAGGAAATCTAGGTCGATCTATATACAGGTGTTTTTTGATGCGCTGCCACTCAAAGGGGTACCAACAAGGGTTACAAGGGTGGCCAACATATGTGCGCTTAAGTACCACTTGTATTTCTTGCGTGTATGGATCCCTGACCGTGGTTTTATGCACGTAACGATAGCTTTCTGTAGCTTAAAGACGTGGGAATACGTCTCTACCCTAAAAATAAATTAACCCAAAATTTTATGTCGAGGAAAGTGCTCTTATACCACTTGTAATATTCCAAATATAAAAATTATGCAAAAAAGAAATAAAATGCTAGAAATGGCAGATGAGCAATGATATAACCAGAACAACACCACAATAATACCAGAATAACACCAGAAAAGAGAAATTTGATTATTGAGAGAAATGTTCACTTGCCTCTTCGAGGGGGAAACCTCGAGCAGAGCAGAGCTCTATTACAATAATATCCAAGACAAATGTTCTCATACCCTCGACTCCTATTTATACTAAATATGTCTATCAAAAGAACCATCTAGAGGAAGATTCTTCTAGAAGCGGAAGCTTCTATTAGGTCTTCTTACATTCGACTTATTCTTCCTTATTGTTAGGCCTTATTAATATTGACCTTTATTACATCGAAATGTATTATTCTACCTACGTGAGGGGTTAGGTCCCTAATAACAATCTAGGGAAGTTTAAAGATCAAAGTAATGGGCCCATACATGCCCACATGTTTGCAAATCTAGGATAGTTTTCAAGATCTTTCTTAGTGTAAACAACATTCTAGAGAATTTAAAGGATTTGTAAAGGACCCACATGTCCACATTTCTAGTTCTTTATGGATTTAAATATTCCGCAAGGTTGTACCAAAGAAACATAGTAAGCTAGGTAAGAATATTTGTAAGGACCACAAGAAGTCCACATGTTACAATCTCACAGTTAAATTATTAAAATCTTTGCACACTTTTCACTTTCTTGCACACAAAACCACTCATCGCACACATAATTTATATTAGAATAATGGAGGTCGAAGTAGGATTTCTCCAAAAGAATTTCAAAAGATATGACTACTTCTTTGGAAATTATCCACACCCATTTAATTCAAACGATATTGGTTCACACCCCCAATCTCTCAGCCCACCACATCTAAAATTTTCTAACAACGCACTAAATTTTCCTCCACAGCGGATGAAAAAATCATTTTTTAGTCTAAGTAGGATCTCAGGGGTAGGCATCCAAATAACCCCCCGTTATCAAGTTCTCACATTTTCCAACAATAGAAGTTGAGAAATAGAGATCTTTCAAATCCTCCAAGTCAAGTGTTCCTACACCATAAGGTAGGGAGATACCCGTGAAGGGTCGAAGGCCGAGATCTAGTTTTTCTGTGCATCCCTCCTTGATTCACCCAACTCTTGTGAGGGAATCCATCCTGTTACCCATTTTTGAGGCCGAAAATCTAAATGTCGCACTTTGACCGAGATACTTAGTGACCAAACTTAGGATATCTACACAGGTGGCGGTTGTGGGCTGCAATTGCACCTTGATCGGATTTTGTGTGGCTATTGGGAAATATCGTTAGCTCTTTCAAGATATGCACCCTCTACCCCTGATTATAATTGACTACATCAACCTTCACTAGTTCCTCTTCTGGTGGCTTCAAACCCCATTGTTGAGTGTTATTGGAAGGCCCAGTGTTGAATCGAGAGGAAGGACAATAAGTCTTTTAGGACATGATCTTTTATTTTGTTATTGTTCCCCCATGCGGAAAAAATCCACCTATCCATGTGCTTGTTTATTTTACAATTGATGTATGTATGATGTTCATTTGATTACATGCCATTGGGAATTATAATATGTTGTGAAGGTAAAAATTATAAAAGCACTTTTTTATTTATTTCTCTTGTCACCATTTTCACACATTCACTTTTCTAGTCAGAACCATAGGGGACTGACATAATCCCCATCGTTCTAGATGCTTGCAGAATCTTCCTCCTATTCTATGAGGAGTTCCTAGTCTTTCCAACTCACAGGCTCAACCATCTCACACCCCCGTGAGTGCTACTATTTTGGGACCAACTTTACTTGGTTCCAATTTACTTGGTTCAAACACCCAATACCATCCATCTATTGGTTCTCATTCAAAAGGAGGCACGAGTCAAACTTCTCCTCAAGGGAGAAGTACACACCCACTAAATCCCTCTCAAGGGACAGGTCCATTACCTACACACACGATGGTTGGAGATAATCCTCCACCAAATCTCCCTATGCCATACTTGGCATCCCTCAACATTCCTTATTTAACCAAACTCACGAATGATCCCATTTAGCATGATGCTACTTGTCCCAATATGCCTATTAAGTTACCTTCAGACGTTCCAAACTTTGAAGGAAAAACAGAAGAATATCTTGCCAACCACGTTACGACCTTCGACTTATGGTGCTCTTAAAACAAAATCATGGATGATTCCATCCTCCTAAAGTTATTCCAAAGGAATCTCACTGGTTCATCATCCAAATGGTATGTGGACAAAAAATCAGAGTCCCATGTGACCTTTGAATCAATAACCAAGGCCTTTTTGTCCTTTTTCCGATTACCAGTTCATCATGACACTGGTTTAGAACTTCTCTCCGAGTTCAAGAAAACCATTGATATCCATATCGCCGACCACATCCATGAATGGCGACGACGACCTAGTTTGTGTAAAGTAGAAAACACCAAAGAACAATGTCTTGATTGGTTTCTTAAATCACTCATCGCTGTGATTGCCAAAGATGTAGCATCCACTTTTCCTCAATCAGAAGAGGAATCCATCAACAAGGCCCAATAATTTGACCTCATATATGCTCAATCACATTACTTGTACAGTACAGTATTTCCTAATGCACCCAGATCCCTACCATTTGGCCAGGAAAAACTTGTGGCTTCTCATGCTGCAGATAGGTTGATTGGTTCCATGACACACTGCAACCCTTATAACCACACATTACCTACCTATGGTGCAAATCCATATCCTCAACCATATGGAGGGATGTCTTAACACCCTCCTCCCCCTCACCAACATTCATATCCTATTGGTCCCTCTCAACCATTAGGGGCACCCCCACCGGTACCCATGATGCATCCGGCCTCTCAACCAAGTACAAGTTCACCCCAAACCCATGCATATAATCCCAATAGTGGTGGAAATACCTCAACTTCCTACACACCATATGGATCATCTCCACAAAACAATCCATATTTTCCATTTCCTGGTCCCCCCTAGCAAGTTTCTCCTCCACCAGGACAACCACATGTCGATGTTAATTTTGTTCAGCCCTCTCCCATTCAACAGGTTCAATATTTTGAACAGTTGAATATGGAAAATACATCCCATCAGCTGAATAATTCTAAGAATAAAGGAAAAAAATGAAACAATAACAACCCAGGACCAAGAGGGAATAACCCCCAACAAAACCATCCCACTGGGGGCAATCATAATCAAGGCAACCAAAACCCCCAAGAGGGAAATAATAACAATCATCCACGACAAGGGAAGAACAATAACCTCATAACTAACTTCCATTGCACTCTATGTGGCAAGTATGGAAATTATACTCACGACTTCCCCTAAATTGTCGATTTCAAACGGACGAAAGCGTCCATGAACAGTCAATGCCCTCCAACGCCACCTTCCCCCCAGTAGGCCCCACAAAATTATTTGCAACCACCACCTCCAGCCGTGTTGCAAAACCCTATTCCACACCAAGGTGTGATGAATACCCAACAAGAGGTCAGTATCAAAATCTAGGTCCAAATCAACCCAGAAATCTGATCGATCGCAACATTCTCCTTACCAATGAGGAATAGATCCTTCTACAAACTCATGGTTTTCAATATCGAGCCCCTCTTGACTCTGCCTCAACCACCTCAGGAACAATTCCTGATACATTCATACAACCATTGATTATTCCACTCCCTAGCACTGAACCCAATCCTCGTATACCCCACGTACCTTTACAACGAAATATACATAACCCTCATGCTAGGGTCTCCCATAAATATAGTTTAGTCAATGATTTAGCTCAATCCAATACAACCATGTCTGTATTGGAGGTCCTCCAAACATTCCCATCACAATGCAAATCCTTTCTTTCTGCCTTGGGGGCAGTCGACCCATCTGATACTCGACTCATCACCTTTCATATCGATAATGGGGAACCTCACCTCCCTACCCTAGTAGCTTTTCGGATACCAGTTAATATCTGGAACATCACAGTTCATTAGTGTATCATCGTTGAAGGTGAATCCACATGCATCATGTCCAAAATTGTATGGCAGAAACTCGGCTCACCTGAGCTAGTACCATTTTCCATCACTATGAAAGCTTATGATGGTTTACCATCGTCTCTCGAAGGGATTTTCCAAAATGTCCTCGTCGAACTTGGGGGAAAAACCATATTGATTGATATTGAGATTATCGATGCCCTAATTGATTATAACATCTTGTTTGGGCATAGCTACATGTATGCTATGAAGGATGTAGCCTCTTCTATGTTTCATACGATGATGTTCCCCCATAATGGGAAGATTGACACCATCAACCAACTTACACATTATGAGCCTAATCATTCTTCCAACATTGATAATATCCTCCCCCTTGTTCGAACTAGCTCAGACGCATTTTTGGTCATCGACATGGGTTCGGGAATATTCAAGGACCCCTACTTGTTAGGGACTTACCATGGAGCACCACCTCTCCTACATCCTTCCATGTCCATGCAAGTGTGTGTAGTTTCCTCTAATGGAACCGATATCAGAGACACTACTCCTACCATGGAGGCCCCTCCCGACATCGAAGTTCCACTATTTGAAGAAATACTACCTCATAAATTCCCTAAAATTAACACCAAACCACTACTCCTAGATTTCCCCCCCTTCTAGGGGAAAATACCAGTTTGGGAGACATTCCCCCAAGCCATTACTCAAATACCCTTCTTCTACCCCCCACCTGGAGTCCAAGCATTTTAGGTAGCTTCTACTCTCACCCTTCCCAACATGGTGCTTTCCATCCCTGTATGTTATCTTCACCCACCTGCCATGGTTCCTACACCATCTCTCCCTCCTCAGATAGAGGGAGTACCGATGCAGATCCCAGTACAGGCTCCTACCACACCACCGATACCCCAAGCTAGGGGAAACACCACCATTGGGGGTAGACGAGGGAAGAATGATCCCACAACTCCTCTCCCTCCTCGAGCTCAACCTTCTTGTGCCTTATGCGAAAGAGAAGGACACCCCACTAACAGATGTCCTACTCTTCCTGAGTTGTGCAATATTATCCAACTCTCTTGAGCAACCCCATTGCTTACTCCACCAAGTACTTCAACTACTACTACAGATTCCTCAACCGCACGCAAGAAAGGGTTACAAAACAATTTCTCGTATTCCATATGTTTAGAATATGGCCATTACACCCATCATTTCCTAGCTCTACCTCAATTTCTCCAAACATTGGTTGCATTACTTTAAACATCCCTGCATGGGCCCCCTCAGGCTCTCCCTGCTGTTCCTCACGTCACTGACATTCGCTATGTTTCTTCCTCAGTCTCCATTCGAATGAGGTACCATCAATCGTATCGTGACATTTGGTTTATGTTAAGAGATCCATCACATTGTTGGGCACCTACCCTTCAAAACACCTTGTACAACCCTCTGTACAATCTCTAGCTAACATCCATCAAATTCACAAAGTGCGGGACAATAAGGTTGCTAACCTATCTCTCACACCTAGCTGATTGGTAGCCCGAAGCTCCCGTAATCTTCCAAATCACCTCCCAGTATTCTTGAAACATCGCCAATTGTGACATGTACCAATGAGGTGGCATTGTGGGCCCACCATTCATCTATAGCCCCTTTTTCCCAACTTCCACACTCTGTTATGGGAGCCCAGAGCCTCCGTTTTCTGATCCATTCTCAGCCATAGGATCTTGATCCCCCCATCTACACATTCACATTCCCCAGGTTATCATCTGCACTTGGCCCCAAAGGGGCATTTTTTTCATGCCACATTCAGGTATGGATTCTCACTTTCAGTTTTATCAAATAGTTGTTATATGTTCTTTATCATCAGATATTGTTCACATCGGGTATTTGGTTTTCATGTGTGAAGGTACTTGATCAACAAAGTAGCACAGCCCCTTCAGGTATATGTTCGACACTGGCATGTAATTATTCCCTCTGTAAATCAATTGCATATCCCAATCAAACCCTTTGACATTTACCTTTAGGGTTCCTACATTCGACTCTACAGTATCTTCACCTCTACCACATTTTGGTATTGTCATCCAATAACACTCTCCCCCACATGAATTGTCCCATTCATAGTTTCCCCTAGCAACATGACACTCATGTTCATTTCACCTCCTAGGGATGGGAGTCATGATAGTCCTTTGCATTTCTAAGAATGAACCCCATACTTCTTCTCATCATATTGCTAACCTTCCCAATGGGCTCCCAGGTCATATCATCTCAGTTCTATTGACTGCATCTTTGCAGTTTCATTATCCATCTATCCCATCCACCATCAGTTTTCCCATATGCATATTTTCCTCCATCCATTTACCTAATACATAAACCCACCCATGAGCCCCCCACCCTCCACCAGTTCTCTTTCACAAAATTGTGGTCGAACAGGCCAAGCCATCATTCACTGGGGCACTCGTTTCTGTATCTACATACTCAACCCAAATTATTCTTTATTTCTTTGGTAACTGTATAAAGCCTTTATTTCCAGCATATACATATCTTTTTTCTGTTGTCATCCTTGATGGCCTTCTTTTCCTTGGCAACACAACCCATGTCACCCTTGGTTGGGGCATCCACCCTTTTTTCATATTGACATCGTTAACGAACCCTGAGTATCCCAAGTCCATATACCCATGATTTCTGATTTTTCCCACTTTTTTATCCTCTGGGACAGTTTAACCCCATACCTAGTCGTCCCCTTGACACTAGATCCAGTTTTACGGTTGTTTCCATTAATCCTTCAAAATTACCCAACCAAGGGCAGTCTTGAGCCCCACAACATCTTGACTCTGTTCATGTTACTCGTCGGTACCTTATATCACCTCTTGCTCAGTGTATTTCAAGAATCTCGTTGCTTCTTGATGCCGCACCTCCCTTTCTGTCGGCATCAACACAGTTTCCAGAAGGGCGGCAGTATCTTGACTTTGATTACCTTTTTCAATGAGGAGTCTCAGATGACACAGAAGAATCATCATTGCTTTCTTATTCCATTGACCCCCATAACATTCGACTTCAACAAACTCCCATGTTACGGTGGGTCTTAGTTTGCGACTATTTCAGTTGTTTCATACTAGCTGGAGACCTCTGAATTTTTTAGGCCATCAATGCCTACGTGTCCTCGACAATTATTACAGTCGTCCTTCACTCACTTCTGAGCCCGTTCACCATTCATAACTGTCATATTTCATTATCAAACGCCCCCGAGGGCGTTGCAGTTATCTACATCATCATACATCATTAGTTACAGTTACACATTTTGGTTTCATGACACGAGCATGGGGAATTCCTACCTCGTTTGTACACATATTTATTTTTTCCTAGAGAATGGTTTGGGTCCCACAGTTTTCCCTCTCCCTCCGGCAGATCACTCTTGTAGTTCCTCTCTTCACTCTTCATCATAATGGTACTCTCAACAAAAGAAACATTGATGTATTTCACCTATACGGATTCTCCTAACCTCACACATTAGGGGGCATTTGTTATCACTGAAAAATCATCTGCAACATTGCACACAAATGGGTAAATAAAATATTAATGTCAACAGCCATTAATCCACATACAACATAAAAAAATCTGTTTAGAAGGAAAAAAAAACTATACAATTGGGTCAAAAAATTAAAGTGCACAAATTTACCAAAGGAAGAGCGCGCACAGTGTATAGCATGTGCTAGCGAACATAGCCCTCAACGCACACTATGCGCAAAATGCGCGATTGTCTATGACAAAATCCATGCACTTCTATGAACGACGCATTTATGGATCTTTTCTCCCCCTCAACCACTTCTAGTCTGACCCCCAATGTGATTTGACACTCATATTTGAGCGAAATCTAGCTTGGAGGTTGGTCAAGGACTAGAAGGTGCCCTAAAAGGATCCTTGTTCACACTATGAACCAATTACATATTTTCATGAATGGATGATATAAATAAGATCCATGGGTGTGCTAAGAAAATAAGATCTTCAAGGTATTGTTATGCTGCAAGAATTCTTCTTTGAGAATCCTATTTTCTCTTTGAAGCCTTCAAGCACCATTGGAATAGGCTATTCCACTCACCTCTTGAGGGAATAGGCATTGTTTTTCTTCACCAATTTTCATTTCTTCCATTGTAAGGAGAGAATATCTCTCAATTAGGGAACTCAAGACCCCTCCCAAGGAGGAAGAGGGGACTCATAAGTCCATTCCTTTCTCTAAGGCGTTTTTCCTACTAATCTATTGATCCATTGGTAGCAATAAGTTGGTCATTTGTTGATTTTCATGGTTCTAAGTTTCTCAAGCTTTCTAAAATTTATTTCTTAGTTGTTTTTAGTTATATTTCTCTGTTTTCACATGTGTTTGGTTTATATAACCCACTCTTAAACTTTTGTCTTGTTTATCAGGCTTATCTAAACATGCAATTGTTGTTTTTTTTCTCACCCAAGTGACAAAACCAATAGAACAATACCGATGACAAAAAAGGGAAACTTTCCAACAAGTAGCATGTCAGAGAGAGAGACAGAGAAACCTCACCGAGACACTGTATATTGGAAAGAAATAAAGGAACCTTGTTGATACGTGATGGATCGACAGAAGAAAGATGAACCTCATTGATACACCATGTATCTATGAAGGTGAGATGAACTTTGCCAATACCATGTATCGATGAATATGGGGGGATGTACGTCGATGTATATTGGTGGTTGGAAGAAGATGAAGCACTAGTGTATTAGTGTTCAAGGACTGATGGGTGCTAGTGTATCGGTGCCCATTAAATGATTGATGTTGATACACTAGAAAGTGGGAAAAAAAATTCTAAGTGTTATCCCTTCTTATGTATCAACGACAGAGAGAGGATGGTCACCGGTGTGTCAGCAAAGAAATCACTAAGTCACCAATACTTGTTGTATCAATGAGGAAAAAATTAACATGTTGATATAACCAGAATCAATGGGTTAGAAGTTAGAAAAAAAATTAAGTGAAAGTTTGAGAAAGTATATCGGTGAAGAAAATCCCAAGTCATCTATATGGGTCATATCAATGGAGGAAGAAGGATGTTTTCCGATACATCCTGTATCAGTGAGGGAAAGAGGATGCTCACCGATATGTAGTGTATTGGTGAAGGAAAAATGAATCTTGCCAATAAATAATGTATCAATGGGATACGTCTTCTTTAAAATGGATGAAATGGTAAATTATGGAGAGTGAGAAGAGATACTTGGTGTTTTCCATTTGCATGTGAGAGTCTGGTAGTATTTCCAATAGAAAAATTTAATAGGGGGCCCAATTTTTCCTCTTAGAGAAAATGTAAAAGAATAAATTATGGAGGGTGTTGTGCTAGCACAACATAACCCAATCTTCCAAAGGCCATGTTGCACCTATCTTGTAATTCTAGACCGCTTCTGCAAAACTATGTTCTCTACCAACTCTGCTTGAGCATATAGTGCTAAGTCCTCTATGGAAGGTAGAACCTCCTCCTCCTCCTGATCCAACATGGAGGGCTCATAGAGTTTGATATTCTCCACATTCACTACTAAGTAAATGTGCATGTATGGGGGTAGACAAAGTTTGTAGGAATTATCTCCCACCTTTTCCAATACCTCAAAAGGGCCATACCGCAAAGGCTTTATCTTCTTACTAGGACCCTGTAAAATTTCCTTATTCAACTGTAACCATACTCTGTCTCCCACTCTAAATGTTCTCTATATTCTATGGTAGTCATGTCTAGCCTTGTACTTTTCCTGTGACTTCTTCAACATCTCATGTACTTGCAAATGGATCTGCCTTATCTTATCAACAATTTTTTCTTCTCTTAATTCATCTCCTATGAGGTCCTCCCTCACTCCTCCTTCATGTATATATACAACATTTAAGGGTGAAGGTGGAAAATATCCAAAGAAAGTTTCAAAAGGTTACTTACCAATAGAAGTGTGTATTTCTCTATTATAAGAGTGTTGCATATAGATCATATTTTCATCATAGGTCTTTGGATGCTTCTGATTGTAACCCCTCAAAAGCTGCACCAATTTCTTGTTGACTACTTTCGTCTTCACATATGTATGTGGATGGAATGTTATAGACATCTTGATCTTAGTGTCCATCTTCTTCCAAAATGGAGTCCATAAGGCACTAAKAAATATGGTGTCCCTATCTGAGATTATGCTCCTTGGTATCCCAAAATGTCCCTTGATGGTCTTTTTACAAGGCATGATAATGTACATTTTGCTGAACCTGTCAACTACCACAAATAAATAGTCATGTCCCTTTCSTGTGGTTGGTAAGTCACCCACAAAATCCATATAAATGCTTTCTTAAGGCCAAGTGGGTACCTGTAAGGGTTGTATAGACCTTGCTTTATGTTACTGGGCTTGTTTGTATAAGAAAGTATACATCCTATAATATACCATGTTACATCTTATTTCATTCTGGGCCAATACACATACCTTTGTAACTTGACAACTTTCTTCCCAACACCAAAATTTCCTACAACCTTGGAGGTATGAGCCTCTTTGATTAGTTGAAATTGTTCACCTTTAGGAACAAAAATATTGTCAATCTTATAGGGTAGACAATTTTAGAAATGATATTCAACCTTGTTGTGAGCTTCTTCTATATGAATTTGTCCCTATAGCTGCTGAAACACCTCCTTGAATTCCTCATCTTCTATGCATGCCCCGTTGTATGCATCATGGGTAAAAGGTTCCATGTGCATCATAGTTCCCAACGCTATAATATTGGATGTGGGCGGCTATGAAAGCATGTTTTCCAACTTATTTGTGCTACCCTTATTATACTTTATGATCAAATGAAATTGTTGTAAGAACCCCATGCATTTGTTGCGCCTGGTTTGTTGTAACTTATTGTGGGACTACAAATATTGGAGAAACTGGTGACCTGTGTGGATGATGATATCCTTTCCCATCAAATAATGCTTCCACTTTTTGATAGCTTGTACCAAGGCATATAGCTCCTTTTCATAGGTAGGGTAGTTGAGGACTGCCCCATGAAATAATTTAGAATGAAAGTAGACAAGCCTTCCTCCCTACATCAAGACTTCTCCCATGGCATAGACACTTGCATCTATCTCCACTTCGAAGGGACTTTGCAAGTTTGGTAGCGCGAGCACTGATGCTTAACTGATATTTATTTTTGTCTCATCGAAATCCTTCTATTGATTCTTCCCCCACTGGAAACGCTTACCACTCATTGTTATGGCATGGAGTGGTGAAACTACTGCTAAAATGAATCTATGAAATTCCTCAAGTAATGTGCTTCCCAAACAAAGCTCCCAAAATTTTGTGTAATTTATAGGAATTGATCATTTCATGATGGCCTCCATCTTGGCAAGATCTATCTTCAGCTCACCTCCATCGATCGCATGTCCTAGATACACCAAAGATTGTTGAGAAAACTCACATTTCCTAAGATTGGATAACAGTTGGTGCTTCTTCAGGGTCTCTAAGAACTACATAAGATGTGAGATGTACTCCTCCCAAGTAGCACTATAAACCAATATATCATGCAAATAGACAATAAAAAATGAATCTAGATAAGGGCATAAAACATCATTCATTAGTCTCATAAATGTAGCTAGTGTGTTGCATAAATTGAATGGCATAACCTTTTTAAAATGTTTTTTTTAATAAATTTTTACCAATTTTTTTTAATTTTTCCTCATTTTCTTTTAGTTTTTTATATATAATTTTAATTTTTTGTTTTTTTCTTCTTCTTTAGTTTATTAAGTTTTTCTTTATTCTTGTTTTAAATATAAATTTGCTTTTAAATTTTTTATTTATTTTTATTAATTTCAATTGTTTTCTTTTTCTTAGTTTTTTTAGTTTTTAATTTATAAAAAAAAAAAATATTTGACTACAATTATTTCCTCTATATTGAAGTAAAGGTAAACAATGTGTTAAAATTGATGTTTTCCACTATATTTTAAAAGTATGGAACTATAAATTAATTAAGGAGACACAATTATATGAAAAATCTTAATTTCAAAAAAGTAAATGGTAAAAAATATTGTTAAGATTGAAAGAAGCATGTAAAAATGACTAAAAACACAGTTGAAAAAAAATTGAAAATAGATAAAAATAAGAATTTAAAAATATATTGTGGAAAATATTATGAATCAAAAAATTTAAAATACTAAAATACCACCTAAAAATGAAGGGGGGTGCTACCAGTAGCACCATTTTTAAAACCGAGGTAAAAAATGAGAACTCGACAAAGTTCTCGTTAAGTTGGTAATATTGTTTAGATGTATTATCCTCGCTTCGTTCTGACTCTTACTCTTATTGTACATTATCCTCTGGATCAACATTACCCTGCATATTTCCCTTTTTCTCATTATTTTCTTTCAGAAACAAATTATTTTTATTGATTAACTACCAATCTGAAAATTCCTACATCTTGGAACTATTATTCAACTCTTGAATTCTTTGGGATACCTCTTGATAATCCAGATCTCTTTGGAAAACAACGTCAATGGATCATCTTCATGAACATAGTATTTAATATTTTTCACCATGCTACAATGTTTTTTGATGACACCTATTGGGTCACGTCTTTCGAAATTTCCATGAGCTAACCAAATCCCCTTAAGTTGGTCTACTTATTTTAAGGCGTGTTTGGAATTTAATAAAGAAGAAATTCCTAGTGGAATAGGAAAGGACGACCATTGTTTTTTCTAACTTCTAGATAATGAAGAAACAATACCAACAACCACAATATGATATGCTATCTCTCTAAGCACCAAACCATCCAAAACATATTTTGATAAAATGTGAGGTGCTCCTTCACATCCATAAATTTTGATGTAAGAAAATTCTTCATTTATGAACCAATCTCCTATTTATTTGATTTAGTTTAGGGTTTCTTGAGTAAACCTAGGAGCTCATTGGTTTTTTAAAACCATATACAAAGGAATCATGAAATGATTACAAATATCATAAAAATAATCTTTGCAATTTGCAGCCCATAATTTAGAATAATAAATATGGACCAGATCCTGAAAAAAATGACTAGTTCCAAGATAACAATGGAAAAAGGGTTATTGCATGGATTGCATCAATTAGATAGTGAGGCATGGAAAACCTTGGGAAATATCTCGGTGGTGCTTCATGTGATTTTTAAACCTATTGTTGGATATTTGCAGAAATTATATGGGCCCAATTGAAGATTTTGCCCTTCAAAATCTGATGAATAAGGGGGACCCATCCTAGTTTAAATTTAAGAGAATTTTTTTCCTCATATAATTGAAAGAGAATTATGGTGGCTAACATAAGAGGGTTTTTTATTTTTTGAATGGGATATGTTTTATTTAAAATGATCTTGAAGGAATAAGAATCATTCCACCAATCCCTAATTAAATTGGGCATTTGAACTTCTTCCTTTTTTGTTTCTTTTTCTATAAAACACTCAACAAAATTTTCATCCAGATTTACCTTAGTTGGTTCTAACTTGTACACGTTTGAAATATACTTAGGACTAAACGACCAATTGACTTGAAAAACAAAATTTTCAATTGTACAAGTTGAAATATCAATATGGAAAATAATCCACTATACCATGTCATATGCATACCGGACCTTTTAACATCTTCAATATCATCAACATCGGAGTTATACTCATCTGCAAAATTTCCCTCTTTAATGAAATTGTAGATTTCACTCCTTTCCATGTAGTTATTGGCTCCAATTTTGTAAGAGGTCTTTGAATGGAAATATGAATTGGGGTTCCTTTCTATCTCTACCTCCTTAACTTTATGTTTCTTTGCTTTCCCCTTCTTAGTCATTCTTTTGTAGAAAATTTAGTGTTTTAGAGAAATAATAAGTAACAATTTTATTCATAAAAAAAAAATTCAAAATCCTCTGGGGTATAGGGTAGTTAGTGATGGAGTGTATTGTTAAGGAACTATGTTATGTGAAGTCATCGGTTTGAAACCCTGACTTACCTTGTGTGTCGAATATGGGGCAGTCTGGGCACACCTAGAGGTTATATTAGTAGAAGTTGGATAACACAACCCCATGTCACGTGAGTACATGCCCAATTAGTTGTCGATTCCACCAGTCACACAAAAAAAATCAAAATTCAAAAAATGACTAGAAAGATAAACTAACCAGGAAAAAATGTTGAAGAAAACTGTATTTTTTACTCTAGGAATTCTTGCAATTTTTCTTATAGCAAGCTTAGAGTAATATGTGGAACAAGAAAACAAGAATGAAGGATATGACATGCGTAGAATGGACATTGTTTTGGATTTAATTCACATCACATCATAATGTAAATTCACTTAATGTGCATTAACCAACAACCATTAGAATCATTAATGGAAGAAATGACAGTTCAAAGTTTGAAATAGAATGGGAACATTCGTAAAATGGGCACTGGACCACCGAATGTTTCTTTGTAACCATATTTAATAATCATAGTGACAATTCCTGAGTTGATGTGGTTACATAAATTAATTAAGTTGTTTGACACAAATTTCGTTAACCACACCACTAGAACCCTGGGCTACTAGTTTTCTATTCAAATATATGATGCAACACACAAAACATGACCTGAACACTGAATAAATGACTCATCGATCAACCGGTCCATCGAAAAATTGGGGAATTTTGGTAATCCACTCAAAATTAACAAAGAACCCGACCTGACCACCGAATAATCGAACCTCCGTGACACCGGGTAATTATTAATGAAAAACCTAGAGGTTTATTTATATTTCATAAATTATCCAAAGAATTTTATTAAAACGTCTAAGCTGGAATTCGATCAAAATTAAAAAAAAAAAGGAATTCAAACATCATAAAAAATAATGAATAAAATAAATTAACCCAAAATATTCTGAATTTTTGTAAGGGACCTATTATCTTTATTCAAAATATACAATAATGGGGAGTTATTGTATTAGCTACAACAAATGGCGACACACTGGAAGAATCAATTATCTTTGTTATTGAAAATATAGGGTTGTATGTCCATTATTATAGGTTAATCCTAACTCAAGGTGTTATGATGGAACAGCAACCCATTCAACACTTAAATTTTTTTAGTCTTAGTGTGGGGATGCATACTTTTCTTTTATTTCATGAGGTGTATTTATCTTAACCTTCATCTACATACTCGAACTTAAAACACTCAAGTTAGGTCCCCCCACCTACTTCTCATATTACTCCTTTCCTTTTCATCGTTGGGTCCTTATCAAATGTGCACACATGCACACCTTCTTATTTTACCAATGACGACGCTTCATAACATCGTCATCGGAAGTTATCAACACACTAGCATCCTCACCCTGCTATCCCTTTTAACCGACGATGTCGATCCCTTCTCTGTCCTAGTCACAAACCAAATGATTGCGTGGAACTTTCTCTAGAGTACACCTCAACAATTATCTTCCTCACGGGCCCTTTGTTGATATAAATATATATCACTATATATATAGCCTTCATAAAATGTCATCCCGGGGAGGTAGACTTTGAGGCACTGACACCATATGTGCAGGATTGGTTTCTTCTACTATCTATTTTATTCAAGTTTAATTCCACTAGCCAACATTCAAAACTGTGATCACTACTTCAATCTTTAAATAGCAGCAAGGGTCTATCTAAGTACACACTTTTCTTCTACTATCTATTTTATTCAATTTTAATTCCACTAGCCAACATTCAAAACTGTGATCACTACTTCAATATTTAAATAGCAGCAAGGGTCTATCTAAGTACACACTTCAAAGAAAACAAATCTTCACTCATGCATAGAAGACAGATTGATTCTATCTTGAATAACTTAAAGAAGGACTATGATCACTTAATAGACATCACTTGACACTTCTGAATTCAATATATCCATCATTTCTACAATCTTGATAATTAGTAGCTTTGTTAAATGATGATTTGCATTTATGTCTTCTCTCCTTTCAAAACTCACTTTCTTTCTCTTATTCCTTATCAAGATACTTTACAGGTGTAAATCCATAACAATAATATAGTGATCATTCTTTCAGTCTCTCAACCTCATCTTTAGTTCAAACGAAAGAACATCAATTTCAAACTCTGCTAGCTTTCAATATTCATTCTACCAACTACTCTCGTTTAATCTCAATTGTAAATCTCTACTAACATGTCATTCAACCCTTTTTAACTGCAAATCTATAATACCTTGTCTTTCAATCACACCATTCTTTAAAGTAAACTAACCTTCTGTAAAGTACTTGTATCTATCTGTGTAACCCATGCATTTCATAAAGCATTTGAAAGAAAATTTGATATTACTCTGTTCTAACTAAAGCTTCCTCAAAAATATTCATTATCCAAACTATGCAATTGCAATATAACTTCAAACTATAAGCAAAATAGCTAATGGTTATTCAGAACTTCAAGCTACAGAATAAAAACATATGCTGAGACAAGGGGCCCTTCTTGCCTTCAACAATGACTGAATTAACTAATTCATCACACTACATTTAGACAGAACTGAATTCTGGAAATGTATATCTTTATAAAATAATGCAGTCATTTCTGGTCTATTTGAGTTTACAATCTTGGAATAAAAAGACTATCTATCAGCAGAAAAAATGAAATGTCTATCAGCCTAATACTTTCTATCATCCTCCTCCATCCCCCTCTCTTGCAAAGTGCCAGACTTGCTTCTATAATATGAGCATTAATTACATGATAAACATAAATATCCCTCTTTTTAGAAAATGGTTTTCAACAAACTATTACATGTAACAGCTATTCAGATCGAAAGTATTTGATCAAATAAAATATGAAGATTTCAAAGCCTTGTTGTAACACCCTGTTTCCCCTAGATTGTAAATATAACTGGACTGGCCAAGGACTATGACAAACTCATAAGTATGAATATGTGATGTAAACGGACCTATAGGAAGAGGTCAATGAATGTGAATAACATTTTGAATTTATTGTAGGATTGCTAAGAGGGGATGTGTAGAAAAGAGACCACGATGGCGGTGGAAGGCACCTGAAAGGGTGGCTTTAACTTCCACCCTGAATGAATACCGTATTTGGACTCCACTGGCCCGGAGAACCAAGAGTGGCTCATTGGCCCCCAAATTTAATGTCTCGCATGCTAGTAGGCGGGCGACTTGATGAGGGATGGGATGGTGAACCGCCCATCCGTAGAGTTGTCAGGCCTGATCGACACGAGGGTGATCGTGCCACACGCAACCTCACGAGAGGATAAGGTGTATGGCAGAAGCGATGGAAGGGGGCAGATGCGAAGGGAACTCTGGATTACGCAGGGTGAGTGATAGCAGAGAGGAAGGATTGCAACCTTCGCTCCTGGTCACTGGCAGACATGGAGACATAGTCTCAGAGCATCGTGGTCTTAGCTCGGGGGTGGCTAGTGGTAAATCCGTTGGGAGTCACTGAGCCTACAGTTGGGTGGAAACGAGCACCCCTCTCAGTAGTTGCACCCACTTCTAGTGTTATTTCTGAT
>JASDQU010101464.1:116947-148879 GCA_032191745.1 Picea mariana
ATGAATCTAATCATGCCTAAGTTGAACAAGTCAGATCTCCAGCCAGTTCTTGGGAATTTGTCTTCCCCTATCTGTATCTAGGAATGCCCCAGAACAGACCTCTTCACGGAGATTCCCTCCTTAGAAAGGTTCACCAAGAACCTGGAAAAAGGGCGTGAATGTGCAAGTCTTAACAACCTGGTGCGAAGAGGAATGACCCTCTTGAAATCTCAAAGTAGCAGCATAAGGATAATTATTGATCAACGGATGAGATCTTATCGGGGAAACTGCGGTCATTCACGACCGTTAAATCAAAGGAACGAACGAGGGCGTTAATTTCCTTAACCCTTTTTCCTCTATCTTCGAGGATAGCGAGGAAATCTGAATCGTAGACCCCCAGGCTCCATGAGAACATCTGGACCGTTGATTTTTCCACGTCCAAGGAGCAGTAGAAAAGGGTGCGGCATCGGGACCGATCTGAATCGTCAAATATGAACTAGGAATCCCGACAGTCGTTATATATTTAGGGAGATAGACGAGGGTTAAGCCTCGTGAATGGGGGAAAATGGATCTGAGCTGTCCATCTGAGGAGGGCAGGTGGCAGAGATCCAGGGAACTCGTGAACTCGGAGGTTCGCGAGATGGGAGTCCAAAAGTTGGATGTTCCAAGTCGCGAGTGGCGAGGTCACAAAAGGATCCGAGCCGTCCATCTGAGGAGGACAGGTGGCAGAGATCCAGGAAACTCGTGAACTCGGAGGTTCACAAGATGGGAGTCCAAAATTTGGATGTTCCAAGTCATGAGTGGCGAGGTCACGAAAGGATCCGAGTCGTCCATATGAGGAGGACACGTGGCAGAGATCCAGGAAATTTGTGAACTCAGAGGTTCACGAGATGGGAGTCCAAAAGTTGGATGTTCCAAGTCGCGATTGGTGAGGTCACGAAAAGATTTGAGCCGTCCATCTGAGGAGGACAGGTGGCAGAGATCCATGAAACTCGTGAACTTGGAGGTTCGCAAGATGGGAGTCCAAAAGTTGGATGATCTAAGTCACGAGTGGCGAGGTTACGAAAGGATCCGAGCCGTTCATCTGAGGAGGACAGGTGGCAGAGATCGAGAGATCTCGCGAACTCAGGAATTCACAGGGTGAACGCCCAAGTAATTGGTGTTAAAAGTCGTGAGGCGCAAGGACACGAAGTGACGAAGTGGCGAGAGGATCAGAGCCATCCATTCAAGGAGGAAAGGTGGCAGAGATCGATAGATCTCGTGAACTCGGGAGTTCGCAGGGTGAACGCCCAAGTAATTGGTGTTAAAAGTTGCGAGGCGTGAGGACACGAAGTGGCGAAGTGACGAGAGGATCAGAGCCGTCCATCTGAGGAGGACAAGTGGCAGAGATCCAGTGATCTCGTGAGCTCAGAGGTTCGCGGGGTAGGAGCCCAAAAATTGGACGCTCTAAGTCGCGAGTGGCGAAGCCACGAGAAGATCCGAGCCATCCATCCGAGGAGGACAGGTGGCAGAGATCTGGTGATCTCGTGAGCTCGGAGGTTCACGGAGTAGGAGCCCAAAAATTGGACGCTCCAAGTCGCGAGTGGCGAAGCCACGAGAAGATCTGAGCCTTCCATCCGAGGAGGATAGGTGGCAGAGATCCAGGGATCTCGCTACCTCGGAGGTTCGCGAGGTAAAATCCCAAAGGTTGGATGCTCCAAGTCGTGAGTGGCGAAGCCACGAGGGGATCAGGACCGTCCATTCGAGGAGGACAGGTGGCAGAGATCCAGGGATCTCGCTACCTTGGAGGCTCGCGAGGTAAGAGCCCAAAGGTTGGGCGCTTCAAGTCGTGAGTAGCAAAGTGCTGAGAGCCAAGCACGAGAGAACACATGGCAACACTTCAAGGTGGGGCCCGCGTGATTGACGGGTGGACCCTCATCGCCTAGAGAAGGGAGTCAATGCTCCATTGACTCCTTGTGTCTTGGGGATTCACGGGAGAAGGGCATGAAAACTCAACACTTGGACTTACGAAGTCACGAGTAGCGAGAGGAGCTAGAGTTTAGCCTAGCCGGCGGTCATGCGTAGAGGACGCTGACAGAAGGAAGCTATACCCATTTCGTGATCTCGGGTATCGGCTATTTGTGAAGAAGATTGGAGGGCCTTTGATTCACGACTCGCGAGGTCATGAGTTGTGAAAGGCTCCTAGTTTGTTTGGCATGTGGTCCTAACCCACGATCATAGGGAGGTGAACAGGGAAGAACTAGCCTGCACTAGACCCCCGTAGGACTTCGGGGATTCTGTTCCTTGAGGAAGAACGAAAATTTTTATTATTCACGTAGTGGGTTTGTCACACTTGTCCTCATGACACGAAGTGCATGAGGACAAGGCATTCGTTCTAGATATGCGCTAAGCATTAACTCAGCCATATTGTCTTCTATTTTTAGCTTGATCATCCATGTTTATTCGGAAGTGGTTGAGGATGCATTTGTAGGTTCGCAACCATCTCAAGCCTGTGTTCTTTATCATCCATATCCACGAATCCCATCAGAACAACGAGACATATGAGAATCGATGAAGGTGTAGTTGGAACTATGATGTGTAACCATATTTGATCCAGGTCGCAGGAGCTTAACTGTAATAGTCAAAACTGTTCTTGGAATATAGACAAGATTAGTTCAAAACCTTTTAAAATATATATAAAAATAAAGGAAATTTATTAAATTATCAACATATACCTTGAACACTTGCTAGGCACATTAGAGGTATAGTTAGGTTGATGTATGTGATGAATACAAGTGAGAAATGAGGTGTATTGATTCAAAATAGGTCCTTTTGGTAAGGAAAATGATGACAAAATGACAACCCAACACCCTTCATATCAACCACTGCAAAATTTTTGTTTTCTTACACGTGGAAAGGTAATAATGGATAAAATTCTTTGGAAAATTCTTTTTGTCATCGGATTTTTCTTTGGACCCTTTCCTATACATATGCTCCTGACTGACGATGACATCGCTCTTTGATATACAGTTGTCACATTTTTCATCCTACGTATCATATGAACCAAGTTGTTTCTGATCACTCCTCCATCGTAGATATCATGCTTGTATAAGTAATGGGTCCCCCATAGCTACCTCGACATCCTGTTAGCATTACTGAAGAAAGGATTAACACCCGACAATAATCTAATTGAACGTTAAAATGACTTTTTTGGTCAAACTTAGACCCTGTAATCACGCTTAATCAATTAATCAAGTAATTATCATCGTTGGAGGTTGTTTCTCACCTATGTACACACCTCTCGTTCCCATCAACTACCGACAACAACAACTTCATGACTTCCCCCAACTTTTGGAATTCTCCCATGCCCTAACGACTATAACCTCCAATAACCTACGAACGCATTTACTCTATGCGTACTCCCCTCACTGATTCCAATTTGTATCACACCTTTCATTGATTATGTTTTGGTTTGGAGGGAATTTACAAAATATTTTAAAAGCACCAAGACTCATGTTCTTTCTCACTTTCTCATAAAGAAAAAATGGAATCTGCATTTGCAATTCTTTGTTATCTATGCTTGATTGACTACCGCTCTCGACTTCTAAGCAAGTAGGATACTAATTTTATAGTGTTATTATTTCAATACTAAAATGACTCTATTAACTGAAGTTTTGTTTATTTGCACAATTGACGAGATGTCCATGATGATCACCGAAAAATGAAAAATCCATACTTCTAGAATGAAGGTTCTAACTTCGATTCCAGATTCATATAAAATCTTCGACACCAACAACCATGACATAATGGAGCACTACCTCAACTATGTCGATATCCTAGACATGTTCGAGAATTAAATCTTCCCATTCGATGATTCAGACATTGATACATACAGGAATATCCAGAAGAGCGAGATACATATTGTACCCACTTGCATAGATATTTTTTCATACAACGATGCAACTAGATGGTGCTTCATGTATCCTCATACAGATACGAGGTTGATAGTAAATTATTCAGGCCTTCTGATCACCTCACTCAAAGTAGATGATATTGAAGCAAGGTATCAGACTCCAAAACCCACAATAGCCTTGAACGAGTATTTATTCGAATAGTTTAGAGTCAAACATGAAGAATTTGAGTCCCTCAAGGAAGATTGGTTCTATGATGAAGAGTGGCAGGTAAAAAAGAGTGAAATATATATCCCAACATGATATCTCAAAATCCCATACATAGTGCTAAATACCATGATCTGTGGGCTCTACGACAAGGAAACCATCACCCATTTTAGGATGGAGTGGTTTCCCATGGCTTACAGGGTATCCTAGAATGGCCTAGCATTCAACTGGGCAACCATTATTTCGTTCAACATTACACAACGCAGTTAGGATCCCAAAAGCATGAAAAAACTAGGCTTTTACATGGCCACTTATCTAATAGATGTTTTATCTGCAGGAAATTCTTTCCCATCCTTCAGCTGGGTCTGGACCCTAGACAAGGGCCCAATTCATTTCTATTGTTCTCAACTGTGGGAGGTTAATTGAAAGAGTTTTTTATATGATATATGCAATTACTTCCTTGCCCCCTTACATAAGGCCATCTTCGGCCTCTTCCCACATAGGATCTCTCCCGGGGCTCTCAAGGGTTGAAAAGATATCATAGATTGGTATATGAAGAGATATTACACATACATCCAGATTTATGGGGCCACGGGAGAGCCTCACTTGTTACCCAAGTATGTGTTAGAATATAAAGGATGTGTTTGTTTTACCATTGATAATATCACTATTGTCACCCAACCATAGGCCGAAGCCACCCTCCGAGCACCTTAACCTTGACAAAGAATCACTTCGGAAGAAAACACTAGGCTAGATAACCAAACAAAGTGTAGCGCACCTTTCCCCAAGGATAACACACCAAAAAGAGCTGATCAGATAGTCCAAACCCTAACCAAGAGATAGTCCAAGTGTAATTGCTAGCTGCAGCAGCTGCACTGGAACTCTCCTCCAAACCTGTGTAGAAACTGGGCAACTGTAGTGCGCACAAGTGCTGCTTTGCAATACTGAGACTGCCTGCCAGAATGAGAACTGGCCTCCTATATTTATACTAATTCTGGCTAACTTCCTGGGACGACTTCTCATTCTAGGTACCTTTCTTTTCAGTATATTATTATTTCTTCTAGCCGACTTCTTCTCTTGGAGGCTAATAACCTAATACAAATTATCTTCTTGAGCTGACAAGTCTTCTAGGGTTATTAGCCAGCTCATTAGGGTTTCTCTTGTTTCCCAAAGTATTCTATTCTTATCAGGTTTACACGTGGAGGTAAATACCTCCCGCAACTACCATAATATCAAAACTCCCTCCTAGCTAGGGAGGTATTACGGGTAATGGTATTGAGCACAAAAACATACCATTTACCTGGTAGCATCAGCATATTCGTCTAGACTATCTCATGACTAGATCATGAGCATCATCATCACTATCAGTGTTATCAGTTGCATCATCTCTCGAAACCATACTTCATCTGAGTAATCAAAAATGATGTTGGATAAGTCACTCACACCATAGAGTGATACAAGAGACATTCTTATAATCTGGACATACGTCCTAGAATATTAGATGTTCTGGACCATTTTTCGTCTGGGAAATATCTATCCTTTAATCATCCATCTGGTTGATAATCATTTCCCAAACTGTTGATTGTCTTCAAGGAAATAGGAACAAAAATAGAACACAATTGTGTCTATATATAGATAAATACAATCCAGTGGTACACTACCACACCAAGTAGAAAACAAGTACTTGATCAGTAACATATAGTCACGAACAATGGAACACATCCACCACAGCAATATACATCTACTATCATACGATCTTCATAACAATCATCTGATGTCAACCTACATAGAAACAATGTTATGAAATAAACTAAATCATCTGGGCCAATCTTTCACTCACATCTATGAGATTTGAAAGAATATCTGCCCTCAGAGTATAACACCAATGATGGGCTATCTGCCTTATTCTTCTCAAACAAGGAAGAATGATTGTTCTAATTTCTGAGCCTGGACCATTCCTCACCCTGGGCCATTCTTCTGACACTAAACAAAGTGTAACCTAGAGAGAATGAATCTACCCTAAGGAATGCATGTCTCTGATTGTTGAGCCTGGACCATTCCCCACCCTGGGCCATTCCCCCGACACTAAAAAAAGTGCAACCTGGAGAGAATGAATAAACCCTAAGGAATGACTGTCCAGACCATTTCCTTTGTTAACCACAAGAGGAAAAGACTGTTCTGTACCAACCTCCAAAACAGACCATTCCTCATGTTAACCACAATGAGAAATCATTGTCTGGCGAGGTGGACCGGTCTTCTTGAGTAACCCTCAAGAAGAGAGACTTCCCTAGACCACTCCCCATGTTAACCACAATGGGAAGTTGATGTCTATGGTACATAAGCAATCTGGACCATTTCCCATGTTAACCACAATGGGAAAGCACTATCCGTTAGAAATCTCAATCCACTTTCCGAACTGGAAATAATCTGTTCATCCTGGACCATTTTTCGAACTGAAAAATGATTGTCCATTAATCAATAATACATCAATGCTCCCTCCCAACCTAGAAGTCATCTCTTCCTTTTTCGATAAGAAAGTCGTTTCCATGAACTCCATCTTGAGTACACAAACTCTTTCATTTTGGATAGAATCTTTACCAAAATGTCTGCTTATCTGCTCATCTATGGAGATATGTGTTGGAGAACCACTTTCTCCTTTCTGGACTTCATCACGGATAATGTAATGTTTGATTTCAAATGTACTTTGGTCTGGAACACTGGTTTTCTCTAAAGTCTTCATGTAGCTCTAACCAATAAAGTATATCATTGTTGGAAAAATGGAACATATCCATGTGGCACTTCTTCTGTCATCATGAGATCTGATCTACTGAGTAATCATCTTGATACAATATCTCTGTTATAGAAAATATTCACCACGCTTCTGCTGTGCACTAGAGGTTATTCACCAAGTTGTCTTTTTCCATCTGAATATAAGGGTGTCTTTCTGATATACCTCAAAGCCTTGAGGTTGCTTTGTAAGCTCCAATTGCAGATGATATACTAGCTCATGTAGAGGTATATCTGGTTTACTGGGACAAGTAATCATCATAGTCTTCTCCCTCCATCTGGAAGAACCTCTAGTTCTGGATCTCGCAATGCTTACATTTATAAGTCTTTCATACAATTTTTTTCATCACAACTTTCAGTACCTCTGCTTGATTTCTTTTAGTGAGTTCATATCAAGCTGGTAATCTTGTGATTCTCGATACAATGACTGGTTGTTCTGGCTTCTCTTTCTTTCTTGGAATCTTCATGTTCTTCCTCATGTTTCTCTTTAGCTCTTGGGTCCATGCAGTTTCTTATATGATTCCATTCCCTAAAGATTCCATTTCTTTCTTTCATCATAGAATCATGGATCTGGATGGACAACCAGAGATACTTTAAGGCTTCTCTTCAAAGAAGGCTTCTTCTGAGGTTGAACTGGACACGTACTGTCTTTCATGGTTGCTACCATGGATATATACTTCATCATCTTCAATGGATCATAGGATTAGCTCCCTCCTAATCCTTGCTTCATGTATGAGTGCATATAATCAGCTCCCTCCGTCTAACAGATTTCACGCTTCCGTCTGTATCCTTATTGTCTTCTGCAATATATAATTGGCCCTCTTTGTCTAACAGAGTCCACGCTTCCATCTTTTTGTCTTATACAAAACGTCATAAGTCTTTCTCTAATTTCTTCTTGATTGCTGACTTCTTTTTGTCTTTGCTTCTTCTAAGTCTATTCATGATTGATTCGGCTTATCTTGCAATAGCTTCCACATGATTTGTTTGATGTATTTCATGATATCAATCCTTATATTTTTGTTCTTCCATAGGTATAGTTCTTCTTGGAACACATTATCTTCCAAGAGATAGATATACAAGATATGTAGAGAGATGATGCAAACAAGATATGTACAAGAAATAAGAAGAGTATTGTTACCTTTAGAAGAAGAAGTCTCTTTCATCCTGCTTAGTCTTATTTGTAGGTTCCTTTTCTTCGGAAATGGATGCTTCATGTTTCTCCTTCCTTTTCTTTAGCTCGAGACAATGATTCTTGTAGTGACCATACTTTCGACAGTTGAAGCATTGTATTTCTGAAATATCTTTCTCTTAATTTGTCTTCCTCTTTGAACCGAACTTCCTTTTGTTCTTGAAGTTCTTAATCTTGTTGTGAAGGCTTGATCATTGTACTTCTTTTGAGGTTTCTCTTTTGCATTGATCCTTGATTCTTCTTAAGCACAACAAGTCCAAATTTCTTCAAATGTCGGATACTTCCTTTCTTGTGTTCATGCTTGCGGCAAATGCATCCCACGTCTTGGGAAGACCATTGAGTACTATGTTTACCAATTCCTTCTCTGAGATGATCTCTTCAATAGCTTGTAATTGATCTCTTAACTGAGATGTTCTCACAAAATATGATTTTATGTTGTCCTCATCATTCATCTTCATGTCACGGAGCTCATTCTTTAGACTCATAACTTGTCCAATGTTTTTGATCGAGAAGAGATTTGTTAGGGCATCGTACATCTTCTTCGATGATTCAATATGGGATATGTAGGGTATCAAGTGGTCTTTTATAGATTCCACTATGATACTCATAGAATTGATGTCACTGTCTTTGAACTTCTCCATAACTGCAACATTTTGTGGTTCCTTCTCTTTTCCTTCTTCAAACACTGGTTCCACGATCTTTCCTTTCACGATATTCAGCACTTTATTCTTGGCAAGGATGAGGTCGATCCTTGTCTTCCACGCTATGAATTTAGAAGCTCCATATAACTTTTTCTCTGACTTCATAAAGTAAGTCATGGCTGCTTTGACTTGGTCAACCCTATATTTGACCAAAAACTCAAACTTCATGTCTTGGCTTGCTGAGAGTACCAAGAGATGTGTTAGGTTAGGGCACACTAATCTATCCATAGATTAGGTCAATCCCTTCACTTAAGGTGCCTCAATGAGAGGATTAGGGTTTCTGCAACTGCACCTGCTAGTAACCCTAGCGGCAATGCTATGGTGACTGCTCCTGCTAGAAACCCTAGTGGCAGTTCTTCAACGAGAATAATATCCTTACGGCTATGTTTCCTTCCAACGGTTAAACTGAATGAAGGAGGTGTGGGCCCATAAATTGTTAGAATATAAGGATGTGATCATTTTACCATTGACAATATCACTACTGTCACCTAACCATAGGTCGAAGCCACCCTTCAAGCACCTTAACCTTGACAGAGAATCACTCCAGAAGAAAACCCTTGGCTAGATAACCAAACAAAGGGTAGCGCACCTTTCCCCAAGGATAACACACCAACAAGAGCTGATCAGATAGTCCAAACCCTAACCAAGAGATAGTCCAAGTGTAACTACTAGCTATAGTAGCTGTAATGGCAACTCTCCTCCAAACCTGTGCAGAAACTGGGCAACTGCAGTGTGCACAAGTGTTTCTCTACAATACTGAGACTTCCTGCCAGAATGAGAACTAGCCCCCTATATTTATACTAATTCTGGCTAACTGCCTGGGTTGACTTCTCATTCTAGGTACCTGTTTGTTCAATATATTATTATTTCTTCTGGTTGGCTTCTTCTCTTGGAGGCTAATAACCTAATACAAATTATCTTCTTGAGCCAACGAGTCTTCTAGGGTTATTAGCCAGCTCATTAGGGTTTCTCTTGCTTCCCGGAGTATTCTATTCTTGTCAGGTTTACACGTGGAGGTAAATACCTCCCGTAACTACCATAATATCAACAGTATGTGCCCGATAAATTATTGGCTAGGGAGGTTTCATACCAAACTGTAGAGAAGGGGGCCACCACCTACCTTTCAGAAAAGAACAAAATATACTGGCGTATATTCCATGTTCATATTGGATCATATTCTCTATTGAATAAGAAGTAGGATGATAAGGAAGCTGAAATGCTTAAGGAGTTGTGCCTCTGCATCGAGGAACTCAAATCCCATGACCGCCAAAATGTGGTATATGATCACATGAAAGTTGTTAGGATAGCACCACAAACCATGCATGAGGCTCGATTTACAGAAGAGGTTTTCTGAGGTGCTTTGAGTTTTGAAGAAGCAATGGAAATACCTACCACCGACATGACCAGAAAAAAATTGAGGAGCGATGAAGAGAAAGACAAAACTCTAATACTAGAACAATTATGATCCCTCCTCCACCATGACAAAGAAAGGATAAGCGAAGAAGAGAAAAATAAAAGAGACAAGGAATCTGAGTTGGAGAGAAAAGTTGAAGAAGCCAAGGAAAGGTAGCAACTGTTGAAGAAGAAAGAGGTAGAAGAGAAGTAATCCACATTGGAGAAAATAAGAAGTAAATATCCTCCCTCATAGAAAGCTAGCATAAGGAAAAAAGAAACAACAAACTCAGGGAAACCAACATTAGTTGCACCGGGAGAAGCCCAGGAGAAGAGTAAAAAGGATAAGGCTAATGACACATAAGTACAAGACATTAGTTTAGCAGGTGTTGATGTTATCATTGATATAGACCCTAAGGACGACTTGATCAATACCCTAATAGAAGAATGCACCCCCTTGGCTTCAATTCCAGGAAGCTTATCACTCACTTTAGTTGGGCTTGGGTTTCAAGGAGCAGTGGTCGAAATCAATGATTATTACTACAACCACAAGACACAATCCATAGAGAAGAGAATGCCCAAAAGGAAAAGGGGATAAGTGGAAGAAAGCCAAGATGTACCCGAGAGAAGAATCAAATGGAAAGTTGGACCTGATGTAAAGGATAACACTCTGCAAGAAGCCTCGACACTCAGTGATTTTGTAGGTGTAAACATTGTATCATTCCATGAGGTTGTTGCAGTGCTAGACGCCGTAAAATATAGGATTGCAGAGATGGAAATGACCCTGGTGACTATTAAAGAATCTACAGCCAGTGAGCATGAAAAATAAAACTAGCAGGAGAAACAAGCCTATGAGGAGGAGATAAAAAAGTGACTACAAGCACATGAGGAAGGTCTACAGGTTAAATTCATTGAGTCAATGTCATTGGTCCAAAATACCCATTCTAATGACATGTAACAGCTTAACACCTCACAAAATCTGGAGATGAAGAAGCTCAAAGAAAATTTGGACGAATTAAGGTATTTCAATGAAAAGGGTGAAGTTGAAATCCAAAGGATACAAATGGAAAATGACCTCTTGAGGAGGATTGCAGAAGAAATCCAAAATCGAACAACAACTCTTGACATAATGAAAACAAAATCCCTGGAGAAAAATGAAGAACTTCAGAGAACATAGAAAAGGTTGTTCGGCGTGCTCGACAAAATTATGGTGAATAGATATGAACAAACAATGTTCGACTCGTAGGTAAAAGATACCCATGAAAAATATCAAAAGGCCCTGGAATATTGTAGCAAAATCACATAATGGAAAGATTCACTGCAAACATTTCCATCTCCAGAAACCCTTCCGATGTATTCAGAAAAAGTGGAGAAACTGAGATCGTCAACTCTTGTAAATAGGTATGACAATGATCGCAGATGTTCTAAAGACTCAGGAACAAGTCATTACATCCAATGATGAGGTATGGATATCGACATACAACCTTCTCTCACTATTCAGAATGGATCCCTTGAGGGATATCAACAAAGATTCATCATCCTAGATGATGATCGAGGATGTGGACACCAAGATGAACCTTGCTCAGAGAGCTATCGAAGAAATCAATGAAATTTATGCAAAGGTTATCGAAAAAACATTGATCCAACCCTCCAAAATCATCACCCTGATAGAATATTCCATGAAACGTGTTGAGAAGAGCCTCAGGACGAAGATAATCATTCCCATGTGAAAGAGTGAGGTAGATCTGGAAAGAATGTAGTTACTTTGAGTAGATTCCATACTCGAAGACCTCAATAACTGGAAGGCATTCATGGACGTGAACGAAAAACCATCAGGGCTCCCCTGAAGAATTGTATTTTATAACTAAAATTTTGTAGAGTAAATCATATCATTGTAATCATGTCCATGTCCTAATTGGGAAATGTAAACTGGAGCACCGCTTCAGTATCCTAACCATTAGCAAGATGAGGAATGTATCATAGTCCCATAGGATTTCTATAAATAGGATAATTGTAAGAGAAAAAGGGCTTTTGTTTCTTTTGAGAAGGAGACTTGTATTTTTACTGTTAATGTTATTTGAATAAAAGACTGAAGACATTTTGGAAGAAAATGGCTTATATGTGTATGAACGTGACTATTCATGTTTATGCATGTATTTTTTGTGATTTTTGAATGTTAATCTCTAAATTCTTTCCTGGTTAATATTATGTTGCTTACAATTGTTATTGTTTCCTTACATGAACACAACAACTCAATGTCTTAATTTTTTAATCAATTTATATTGGCTACAAACAACTGCTTGGTCAAATTCTATATTTCTTGTCACATGAATTAATTCTATGTAAGTAATATCATTTCTCACTATGTTTGTCTTGTGGATTGCTCCTGATCAGGATAGATTAGCTTATTATAGATTAAACCTGCATATTAGACCTTTAGTCTTTCATTCTAGTTTTAGGAATAAATAGTTAGAATCTTTATCCTCTAATTCATCTGAGAACCTATGGTTCTTAGATTCATATTTTATTAGTTTGTATTTAATAAGGTAACCAAGCCATAAACTAGTTGGAAGCTCTACCCCAAACGAGATTGGGTCTAATTGGGACCTTCCACTGGGTGTTTTCCTTGATCTGATTGAATAGGCCATTCTGACCCGTCAGCAAGGTTTCAATTAATAATTTAGGAGTGATTATACAATAATTGATATTTCGAAAAGATTAGTTATTCAACTTCAATACTCTTTATTTAACATAATATTTTTAAGAGAGAAAGAAGAATGGAGTACATTACTTTTAAATAAGACAACAAGATTCTAATCAGTTATGAAATCAAACCAAATTCCTAATTATTTATATCAACCAAATTTTTCACACATCTGTTCCTCATCTCTCTCGAACCTGACATTACTTCACTGTTTGCTAGCATCCATAGCCCTGACGAAGACACCTTAGTATGATACAAGAATTTCCTCACTACCAATGAATGTCCATATCTCTGACTTCCATTGCATAATTTACACCCTTACACACACATAGATTGCATATGCAATGGGTGTAATGGAAGTGGGGTGATACGATAGTTATTTTTATTATCAAAAGTTTGGTGTATAAAAACTAATCGCAACATTTTTTCTCTCATTTCCAATTATTACTAATGTCAATTTATATTATGAAGTGGATGAAGCCCTTATAAAAATATTATATCAGCGCTTTTCTTTCAAATGAACACTATAATTATAATATATATCAAGTCAAGGATTTCCTCCATAACTAGAAGTTACTACCTTTTATAGCCAAGGATCTCATAAAAAATCCAATGAAACCACCCTTTCAAATTTATAACAGAAACATGTCTTCCGATGTGCAACCAGAGTGAAGTGAAAGGTAACATCCCAAAAAAAAATTGAACAAAGAAATATTTTATAAATCATAAAAGGAAAACTCAATTATGTCAAAGTAAAATTGTACAATATTTACAAATTGTCATCAAGTGATGGTTAAGAAAAAAAAATAGAATTTGGCCATTCACGAGGAGGTTTTTTGTCTCCCCATCCAATGATTGTAAAATATATGTTGAGGGGCCAAGTTTCTTAGCAATCTAAAATGGTTCTAGATAAAGATGTTGAAACTTTGTGTGGTTTCATTTTTCTTCATGAGCTTTGTCCCATTTTAGAACTAGATCTCCAATTTGCAAAAAAAATATTATCAACTGAATGCTTATCAAACCGTCGTTTGATTATTAATTTATGTTCATGAAATTTGGTTTTGGTTTTTTCTCGTTCTTATTCTAACATTGTTAATTGTCTATTCTCATTTTCATATTAGGACGCGATTCTTCTCTAACAGACTGAGCTAGTTGTAGAGAAGGAAGAAAAACATTAGGAGGAAAAATATATTATTTTCCACAAATAAGAAAATATGGTGAATTTCCCAATGATTTTTTAGGTGTTACCCTATCTTCCCATAAATATGCATTATGAATTTTTTTAGGTCAATTTATCGGATTTTCATGAACAATGTTTTTAAGGATTTGATTTAAATTTTTATTGGTTGACTCTACTAAACCATTTCCCTGAGGATAATCGTTTTTATAATACTTGACTGTGATCCCCTTTTCAAAAAGCATATTCAGTTAATTTGAGAGATGAAAAATAAGATGCATTATAAAAAACCATGGAATTGGGAATGCCAAACCTGGAAATAATTAATTGATTAAGGAAAGAGATAACCTGATCTTCATCAATTTTCTTGAGGGGAATATCTCCGGTCCATCATGTAAAATAAATTGTTGCAGTTAAAATATATTTGTGAAGTTCTGCAGAATTGGGATTAATCTCCCAAATTATATATAAGCCCCATTGTTTAAATGGACCTTTGACATCAACTAACTACAAGCATAAGTGTAAGCATATCTGAACAAGGTGAGCCAAAAATAACTAGCTCTCATAATTTTGTGTGCAATTGTCTCTCCACCAAAATGTCCTCCAGCTGGTCCATCACGTAGTTCAACCAATACTTTATCAACATTAGGTTTTCAAGACATCTTAGTAAGACATTATCATAATTATTTCTAAACAATACTCCATCTATGAGTTGGTATGTAATAGATTTCAATCTTAATGCTATTTTCTTTTTAGGTTCCAAGAATTGAGGAGAAGTGCCATGTGTTAAATACTATGTAATATCATAATACCATGAAAAGGTAGGTGTTGGAATATACAAAACTTCATTGCTTACCTCCAATTCATTTTCCCAACCTTCTTTATCACTTACCTGAGAACCTTTTGAATCTGCCATTAACTTACATAGACCCCATCCTCTCACAATTTTTCATTGGCTTGATTTCAAGATCATATTCTGGGAGTGTTTTCATCCAATTTTCTTTCTTATCCCCTAACTCTTTATAAACCAACATATTTTTAATTGAGGGATGTGGTACAATGACTTTTGTATGAGACTTCAAAAGATATGGATGTAAATTTTTTACTGCTTTGAAAACAACATAGGCTTGTTTGTTAATGTTAGGATACTTTAACTTCGTGCCTTGTGATCCTAAACTTATGAAAGATATTGGGACTTCAAAATCTTTTGAATTTGTTTGAATCAAAACCATTGCATAAGAACAGTTAGATGTGAAGGTATATATAAANAAAAAAAAAAAAAAAAATCAAAATAGGGACTTATCAAAGTGGAAGCGTGAAAAATTGTGTCTTTAATGTTTTTAAAATATTATTGTTGTTTATCTTCCCATTTAAACGCAAAATTATTCTTAATCATATCATGTAAAGGTTTACTATTTCAACAAAACTAGGGACAAACCTCCTCACAAAAATTTGTTTTCCCAAGAATGATTGCATACTTTTTTTACTGTGAGGGAAATGAATTTGTGAAATAGATTTAGTTCTTTCAAGATGTATTATAATTCCAAATTTCAAAACAATGAAACCCAAGAGCTTACCTTATGTTACAATAACACATATTCTTTGGATTTAAATAAATCCCATATCTTCTGCATTGATACAAAATTTGTCTCAAATGATCAACATGTTCATTTCTACTACATGGATACACTATGATGTCATCCAGATAGATAACCATAGGTTTATTTATTAATCCCCTAAATGAAATATCCATAGCTCTTTGGAATGTAGCTCTTGCAGTAATTAAACTGAAAGGCATCTTCCTATATGCATAAGTTCCTGATTTGGTTCTAAAAGTGGTTTTCATTTGATTTGGTTGGGAAACCAAAATCTGATTATAACCAGAAAAACTATCTAGAAGAGAAAACATTTCAGAGCCAGTTACACATTGTAAAAAAATTTCCATAGGTGGTACATGGTAATTATATTTTTCTGAGGCTTTATTCAGATTGTGAAAATCGATGCAAATTCTGATATCCACATTCTTTTTCCTAACTAGAACTAAGTTTGAAACCAATTGAGAATGCCTAACCGGAAAGATAATATTGGTTTGTAATAATTTGTTTAATTCTTTCTTGATCTCACTTGATCTGACGCTCAAGACTTGGATGAATTTTTCTTTATTTTTGTTGTATAGGTTTAGCATATTTCTTGATTGGAATGACACCTTGAATGATTTTAGTCTCATTGATTTTTAGATCATCATAAGTCCATGCAAATATGTCTTTGCATTCTTTGAAGAGTTTGATAAATTCACTATATTCAGAGGGAGAACAATTTATTCCTAAATTAATATTTTGAGGATTTTGATCAGTTACTAATTTATTACTTCATATTGGATCAAGGAACTGTTGGTTTTGCAATTTTTTTTCCTTTAAATTTATCTTGCAAATCATAAAAATTCTCTAAACTTACCACTGATTTAGGGAGGCCATTTTCTGTATTAGGTTGGATTTCTAGAGAAATCTCATTTATTTCCTCATCATGTTATTTTTCATCAATGATAGACTCTTTGAAAGTACCTTCCTATGTAAGAAATTTCAATATCTAGTCATCATCAATAACTACCCTCCAATTAGTGATGTTATCTAGGACTAAGGGCCTAAAAATAAATTCCACAAAAAAAATGTTAGGAGAAAAATCTGCAGAAGAAATTAATCATGAAGCAACATTAGCAAGCAAAACTACATCAACATTTAAAGATTGAGGTACAAAAATAATCTTAAAAGCCTCAAGATTATCAATCATACTCCATAGCTCGCATTGGTAGTTCCTTAGGCAATTGGAAATACAATGTATCAAATTTCTTACTTGTTTGGTTATGATGTCGTAATCACCTATGACTTTTATTGCTTTAATTTTCAAATCTATTTCTTTTTCGAGACCTTGGATGAGAGCCTCATATTTAGAAAAAATATTGGTACAATCAAAATCTAAAATACATGCTAGAAAATTTTTATTTTCGACATGATATTTGAGGACACAACCAACACCTGCACCTTCATTTGATTTGGAGCCATCAAAATATAAACTCCAAAAATATTTTCTTGTAACAAAATTTACATTACTAGTTTCTAACTCTGCACAGTTATATTAAGCAATCTGAGTATAGTGTAGAATTTCATAATGCTAACCTGACTTCGAAAAAGGTGAAGGTTCTATAGAGAAGTTTCCAAAGAATGAGTCAATGCAATAATTTCCCAAAATTTAATTAGTAAATATTATTGGTTCATTGGGGTCATTTAAATCTATGACAATATACTTCATATTTATTTCTCGTTCAAACTTTATTTGATTAGGTCAACCATTGAATGGTAACCAAAGATGTGACCAGTTAGTTGAAAAATAGTCATGAAGTTTTTCTGACCAATATCTACTTAAAATCAAACCATATGACTATGGAATGTCGACTACAATAATATCAATGATCTCATGAAATTTTGGATTTGAATCTAACTTGATGAAGACGCCTTTTAATTCCCTTGAAACTTTAACATTTGATCTGTCCAATTGTACAATTTGAATAGTATATTTTTTAGGCTCTATGTTAAGCTTCTTGTATATTGTTTCCAATCGATTCTGCCGACTAGCCCCCCAGTCGAGTCAACTATAGTAGTCGATTAGGGAAGTCAGTCAAATAGGTAGTTAGAGTCGATCGAAACGATAATTAATGTAACCAAATAGTAAATGTACAACACACACACACACACATACATTATCGTGTAATGGAAAGACACAGGTTGTTTTGGCTTCATCTAGTAAAATTCTTTGATGGTTCTCCCACTATTGTGTATGTCTATTTATATGTCTATGGTTCTCCCAAAATTCTATATATGATGCTATAATGTGTATTGCTCTATGTGAGGATCTACTGGAAACTTCTTGTACTTTCTCCCTGACTAAAACATTGGTTTTGTTGCTGGTAGTTCTAAACTCAAGAATTGTTTAAAGAAAAGAGCACATAGATGTTAACTCTAATAGACATATGTGAATGGTGGGAGAAAAAAATTGAAAAGGAAGTTATTGGACAAATTCAAAATATTGTTTCCATCAAGGTTGTCTTGCACAACTCACTTTGAAAAACACATTATGGGTATTGGGTCTCGCCTGTTGAGTAAGATGGGATATACTGAAGGAATTGGCAATAATGGACAGGGTATTGTTGTTCATGTTACTCCTGAGATGAATTCAACAAGAATAAGTCTTGGATATGATGTTTTTGCTTCCTCCCTACCTACGCCTGGCCTTGCTACAACCAGGGAAGTTTTATTTGTTACAGTTGGAGTTCATATTGGTTTTCCAGAAGAGAAACCTATTGTTAATTGTGATGAAAAAATCAATGATTTTCCTATTCCTCTCATGCCAGAATTTGAGGATGTTGTTACATATGAAAGTTTTGTTGATATTTCGGGTTATTCTACTCTTGTAAGTGAACATGACCCTGATCCTACTTCCTCTGATAAGACAACACAAAAATATGTTCCCTATCATCATGCTCACCATTAAAATAGAAATAATGGCAAGAATGCTTTCAGATCTTTACAAAAGAGATGTGAAAGATAGAATTGTGGACCAATGTCGACTACCATGATAGATTATGGTTGGATTGATGGATGGTCTTGGAATAATTTGACCATATTTTCGATGATTTCATATTGTTGTGTATCATTGGTTGTATAGTCATGTGGCATTCCTCTTACTTATTTATGATTTCCTTGGAAGTGGTCGACTGAGAATCAACCCGACATGACAATCGGATGGAGTTTTGACTGAGTATTCATCGACTGAGTTTAGAATAGTTTGTTTGTTGACTGGAATTTTTGATGAGAAATTTTCCACTAATATTGATCCATTAGTGGGGGAATACTTGAAGATGTTGATATGAAAATCTAATTGATGTCTTTTTGTTGACTCGACTATTTCTTGTTGAATCAACTTGGATTTGCTGAGACCGACCAGACCATGTTCCACTATTTTTGGAGATGTACTACTTCTTATGTTGGATACAGAGACTATTTGGATTGATATAGACTTATTATCTTGCATTGTTGGTGACAGTGTTCAAACTTCTTCATGAGTGTTGATTTACCTTGTTTGAGCAGTTTTTGCAGCCAGATTAAATTAAGGAACATGAAATTGGGAGTAATATCCATCTCATCTGGACACTTAGTACTTAAGGAGAAGCACAAGTTTAGGGGGATAATCTCTTTTCCATTAATTTCAAAGGGGGAGAGTTGCAGACATGGGGGGAATTATTTCTATTCTTGATGGACTATGTGTTTCGTTGTAGGATTACCATCAATGAAAAAGGGGGAGATTGTTGGAATTATTTTCATTCATGTCAAAGGATAAATGTTGTCATTAATGTCATATTACGGATTTACAAATACACATAGAATTTCCAAGATTGATTTATATATAGGTTTACAAGTATATTAAAAAGAAAGATTTCCCACGTAAATATTATGTTCCATGTTCTACAGTTAATAGATCTCATATGTGATTGTTTTCCTATGGTTGATGAATGTTTGAAAAAGTAAAAAAAAATCTTATACTGATTCATCCCCCCCCCCCTTCAGTGTAAGTGTCTTCTCGACAAGATTTTGGCTTGTTTTTCCACCTCCACTCAAAACAATTTGGAATTATTCCAAAATATCAATTGAGTATCTTCATGTCTTATTTTTTGACTCGGTATAAAAATTTCGTCAATAATAGAGCCTCTATCAAAGAATGCCACCATGTTCTTTAAAAACCATTGATTTGTATTTTCTGGAAAATTTAAGCAGAAATTTCTAGTGGCCCTCACTGGAACTTTTGTAGGATTTCTCATTACATATATGCCCTTTAAATTTCATTGGATTATGAGTTAATCTGCTCCTTTTATGGCCAAAACATGTTTTTGGCTCCAAATTTTTTTTATTTTATAAAAACCATCATACTGCTAATGTGGAAATATGAATGACATGGCATGGAACGCGGCTACAAGTGTCCACCTTTCATCCTTTGAATCATCCATGTCATCATCCTTCTTTCCCTTCATCGATGATCACTAAAAAAACTTCTATCAACGATCACCAAAAACCTTTCATCAATGGTCTTGGAAAAACTTCATTTTTCAGTGAACTTTAAAATTTAAGGCTTTTTTGTCGATCCAAAAAAAATCTCCATTGAAAAACTTGGAAAAAATTCATTTTTCGGCGAACTTCAAAAAAGGTCTTTTTCAACGATCCTTGAAAAACCTCCAATGGGAAACTATGAAAAACTTCAATTTTTCAACGAACTCTAAAAATTATTTTTCACTAATCCCCGAAAAACCTCCATCGACAAACTTTGAAAAAATTCTTTCTCTTTGATCCTGAAAAAACATCCATCGACAAACTTGGAAAAACTTAATTTCTTAGCGAACTCCAAAAAAGGTCTTTTTGATCGATCCTCAAAAAACCTCCATCGAAAAACTTGGAAAAACTTCATTTTTTGGCAAACCTCGAAAAATGTCTTTTCCATTAATCACCAAAAAATATCCATTGATGAACTTGGAAAAAATAATTGCTCGGAAAACTATGAAAAATGTCTTTTTCGTCAATCATTGAAAAACCTCTGATCAATGAACTTGGAAATTTTTCATTTATCAACGAACTTCAAAAAATGTCTTTTTCACCGATCCCCAAAACACCTCCATCAAAGAACTTGTAATAACTTTATTTTTCTATGAACTCTAAAAAAAGTATTTTTCGTCGATCCCTGAAAAACCATCATCAACGAACTTGGAAATATTCATTTTTCGGTGAACTCTGAAAAGGTCTTTTTCGTCGATCCCTAAAAAAATTCCATCAATGGATCAAAGATTTATCCAACTTCACTGAACTCCAAAAATTTTCGATGACTTCAAATTTTCTGCATTGATGAACTTAATAAATTGTTAAATTGTTGATCCAAGCAATTGGTGACTTCAACAAGTTGAGGAATTTGTCATATTGGTGAAGTCATTTAACTTGGAGATTTGTTTTTGTTCAAATCCAACATGAATTTGGATTATTGATCAAGATCAAATATGATCTAGGTTGTTGGTTCACCAAAATTCATACTGTGACCCCTGCCTTCTAACACCCTAGACCTTGTCATTCTATGTCATGAGTACGATATACAACACATGTACATAATTGTTTTCAAAAATCCCCAAAAATTATAATTCTAGAAAATTTTATAATTTTTCGAAATTTTTCTTTTTCGACCGAAAATGTTGTTTTCTTGTAGGCATCCATGGGAGATATATAATTTCTTCCCATGGTTTAACTTGACCCTATTACTATCAATTCAACATACCTTTACTGAATCAGATGCATACTTCACTCAGAATTTGGGAATTTCACTCTAAATTTAACCATGTCCCCAAATTCGACATAGACTAATGTTATGGGACAATAAATTTGTTAAATTCACTCTAGTATTTTGGCCCATACCAGTTTGGTGTTGAACCTAAATATATGAAACCAAATTGTAATGTACCCATCCCCCACGCTAAGTCCCTCTACAACAAAATCAATGCACACAAAACTCTGATACCAAATTAAATAATACATGCATGCAACATGTAATATAAAATCATGCAACTGTCAACTATTTCACATTCGTGAATGCACATTATTTAAGGATTCAAATCAACATTCAACATATAATACATAGATTGAAATGAAGCATCTACAGACAACATATAATAGTAAACAAGTGTTGCATGGCAGTGTAGTCCCTACCGGGATGGAGCTGGAATAACACATTATTGTTATGTTACAAAAATGTTGTTGGTAAATGTTGAGAACAAATATTTATGATAAAGAAGCTAGTCTTATGGTGAGATCTTGGGCACAAAGTGTGCTCGGGGAGTATTGTAATGCACAACACTTTAAACCTAGACTAAACTTATATGATAGAAGGGGATAGATTTATACCATCAAATCAACATATGCATATCATAACAATTGTGTGCTAATGTTGTAATAAGTTTCTAGATTGCAAATTTATCTCTAATCAAAAAGTAGCCCAGCATGGATTATGCGCTTGGATTGAAACAAAAGGAAAGTATGATATGAATGAAACTACTATTATAACTAATTTCCAAGATGCAAATCGAATTCAAATTTTAAATGCAATGCAGATGTATGAAAAAATCACAGTGTTTAGGTCAAATATACATGCATAGATAATATCTCATTTAAATCAAGCTCGAACACAATGGATCATTTTTATAGCACCACAAGATCCACTAAGCCACCAATTAAATGGGCATTCAGAAACAGACAAGTCAAGAAAAAAAATGTATTAGCAACATTGTCAACTGAACACTTCCATGCATTTGTTGCTCACTTGTTTACATTAAATGAGGATGCTACTGATGTTTGACATTTTTAAACTTTAAAGTAGACAATACATCTAAACAAAGTCTCAACTCTTGACACATTTTGCATCCTTCATTTCTCCAAAGCTATCTGTATGAAAATTTCTACATATATTCCTAACACGGGTATCTGAGCCCCCAAGGGTTAACATTTCTCAAATATTGAATAAATAAATCATCACAAATGTAAATACTAGATGTGATCCCAACACCCATAACATATGGTAGGTTAAGATCCATTATGTATTGTACTGGAACAATGCTACAAATCCTCACCTCTTCTCCATTTTTTTTATTATTAATTAACCTTAACCTCATTTGATCTTCCATTGAATATATAATAGGTGAAAGCATCAATGAGTGCAAATATTGAGGATTCAAATCTTCGAATGGAAAGGAAGTTTGTAAATACCACAAATACAAATGCACATGCCATAGCTCCAATGAACAAGGCATGTAGAATCAGATCTTGAATAAAGAACTCAACACAAATATAAATACCAAACATATAAGTAACCACAATGGTCAACATGGATTTGTTTCCACTGAAGGATATATATAACCATCATCGATAAAAAAAAATTAGGTATGTGCAAAGAATTTGACTAATAAAAAACATGTCTCTGGAAATCAAAGCTTGGATAAATATAAGCATGACATCAACAACTACCACTAGAGATACAACTTCTGAGACCAATATCAAATTAAATTAAATAACCTACAGAGAACTGAAGAAGGTATCTCTGAGTGGTAGTGCAGAGCGTAAGTCCAAGAGACAAACTGTTACAGGTTTCACTAAAAATGATCTACGCAACATTTTGAAGGAATACTTGAACTCACAAATCGATGTTAAGAGGTCAAATGATGGGTAAAGGATAGTTTAGTCGCAATCGTAATAGATAAAATTTCAATAGAAAGGAAGTATCAATGTGGATGTAATCTCGGCATAGGGATGTCTCACGATAGTAATATAGTTAACAACATCATATATAAATTTTAAAACCACAAGCCAACAAGGGCCCATAGGGCATGACATCACAACAATCAATGATGTTAGTACTGCATATGAATTTTCTTTTTTTCTTTTTTTAATTTTGAGTAGGAAAATATTAGGGATCAAACAAATAGCTTGGAAATAATGTAAATACCAAATGTGATCCCAACACCCACAACATATAGTAGGTTAATCTCCACTATGTATTGTACTGGAACAGTGCTACAAATCTTCATCTCTTCTCCATTTTTTTAAAATTTATTAATTAACCTTAACCTCATTTGAGCTTCCATTGAATATATAATAGATGAAAGCATCAATGAATGAAAATATTGAGCATTCAAATCCTATAATGGAAGGGAAGTCTATAAATACCACAAAGACAAATGCACATGCCATAGCTCCAACAAACAAGTCATGTAGAATCAAAGTTTGAATAAATAACTCAACACAAATGAAAATTCCAAATGTGTAAGTAACCATAATGTCCAAGATGGCTTCTTTTCCACTGAAGTATATACAGAACCATCATCCATAAATTTCGGAGGTATGTGCAAAGTTTGACAAAAAAACAACGTGTCTTTGGAAATCAGAGGCTGCATAAATATAAGCATGACACCAACAAATACCACTAGAGATACAACTTCTGAGACCAATATCCAGTTAAATTAAATAACCTACAGAGAATCAAAGAAGGTAACTCCAAATGGAAGTCCAGAGGGTAATTCCAAGAGACAAATTGTTACAGTTTTGACTACAAATGATCTACACAACATTTTGAAGCAAGACTTCAACCCACAAATCAATGTTAGGAGGTCAAATGATGGGTAAAGGATAGTTCAGTCGCAATCATAATAGATGAAATTTCAGTAGAAGGGAAGTATCAATGTGGATGAAATCTCAACATAGGGATGTGCCATGATAGTAATATAGATAACAACATCATATATAAATTTTAAAACAACAAGCCAACAAGGGCCCACATCGCATGAAATCACAATAGTCAATGATGTTAGTATTGTAGATGATTTCTCTTTTTTTTTTTTTAATTTTGAGTAGGAAAAGCTCATGGCTCAAATAAATAGCTTGGAAAGTCTAGAGCCGACACTCTGCACCAACAATGATGCAACTAATTCTACACAGGAATGACAACAACATAAAAAAACTATCAACCCAATGGAATCGTTAATAACCCTACTCTGGTCGGAATTCTACAGTTCCTTCAATTCTACAATAATATTATTGATAAATTTCTAACCCAAACAATGTTGCTTGGTGATGCCCATCCCTAGATTGGCAATATTTTCTTGAGGCAATGTTGTTGGATAATGAAAATACATTTCCAATCTTGGCGGCTCAAAAATCCAGTGGAACCATACAAAATAACAACACTAAATAGATATTTAAGCTCTTCAAACCAAAAACCAATTTGCAAAACATGATTTCTTGACTTAGTATTACATCCAATAAAAGACATAACCTGACATAACCAAAATCTCCACTCTAATAATGAGACAAGGGTGGAAAAACCAATTCGACGACCCAAGTCTAATACAACAACACCCAGGTTCAGATTGCATGTTATAATAGTTGTAAGACATAAATTTATAGGAATTCCTAGCTCAAAAATTTGATTTAAAGTGATTTTAATTTCATGCATCGAGAAAATACTTACAATAGGGATTTGAAGTTGTAGTGTTGAAAAATGCAGATTTGAAACACAATTATATCATTAAACCCCAACATATGCAACTTATATTCCAAACACATTATACATTGCAAACATGTTCGAACACTTCTTAACAAAGCTGGTGGATCTTAACGAAATATGTAATTTGGGGTTTATACTTATGAACAGATGGTCACACTTGAGAAAAGAAATTGCTACGGGACTCCAGAAACCACTGAATCAGAGTGAACTGATGAAGAGACCTACTTAAATTAAGTGCAAAGAAGCCAAAGCTGAAGAGTTACGAGGATAAGGAAATAACGGGGAGAAAACCCCAGAAAAATGAAGTAACAATAAGTGTTAAATGAAAAAAAATGTCATCAGAGAGAAAGGAGGCATGAGCCCAGACCGGGAAAAAATAGAGAAATTGTGTACTACAAAAGAGACAAGAGCTTTGTAGCCTAGAGATGTACCCTTGGAACTGTCAAAAGAGCGAACTGTCAAAAGAACTATGTGGAGGCATGTGTAATGCATGCAGATTTTCTACAGTGCATGTTCAACTTGAAAGACAACTAAAAGGTAATAAGAAGAATAATTTATCTTGATTAATTTAATTAGACACAAATCGTAACAAAATATCTTCACTTCCATGTGCCTACCATGTTGCAAACCTTGACATCCATAAGCCATCTATAACCAGACTCTGAAATAGGCGCCTACTATCATTACTAGATCCGTAGGAATGGAGATAGACTCTTCCCTTGTCATTGCAGGCGTACTAGAGATAACAGAGACAATGCATGGGCTAACAGGTCTATGACTTTATGCAAGTCATTGTAAAAGATACCTTCATTTTAAAGGTTTTTCATTGCAGGATCGAGGCATAGTTCTAGCTTCAGTCGAATTTCAGTGGAGGAGATGGATTTGATACATATTGTAAGAATCAAGTACTCTGATATGTCTCCTATGACTCTTGCTTGATTGTAAGCGTTACATGCTTTCACAACACAGGGAGTAGTGTTGACTGCTTATGAGCCTAACACACCGGTAGCATTTCCTAACCTGAGGTAATCATCAGGTTTGGGGCCAAGAGGTGGAGCCACTTGACACCATACATAAAAAAAAATTGTTCTTCTCTAAAAGAAGCAAGAAGGGGAGAAACTCCATTCCTCCAATCACTCTTTGACCCCCCATATCATCATATACAAGGTCAATAAATTCAATATTGAAATTTCGAGTCCTGAGTGAAAAGATATGTTATTTGGAGACAAGAGCATATAAGTCCTACCCAGTCCAACTCCATGTGGATTGGCACTACTTCCCTAAATCCCATAAAAGGGGAATCAAGAATGATGAAAAGTGAATCAGAGAGAGTGCATTGATGGCTTCATGGGGCGTAGGACCAAGCTAAAGTATGTGGTTCTCTCCTCGGTTCATTGAGAGTGTAAATGGTTGGGTCGCTTTATCCCCTTCCCCTCCCCCCATCTTCTTTCAAGTAATTGAATGCATCCAAAAAATGTGTAGATGAGTATATAAAACAAAAGTGCAATCAATATTGCACAGAATGTGACGTGATGGGTATGGGTTGATAGCTACCCACTATTCTTCAATTGGTGATAATCAAGTAAATGGATCGACTAGGTGAAACCCCATTCTTCTATCTCTGAAGTACAAAAAGTCATGAGACTTGAATTTCTTTTTGAATGTGTATATCCGGAAGAGAGCTTATAGGATAGGGGAAATTGTTGTTGTTACGTTGGTTCTCGTGGGTTGTCTAGTTGGAGATGAGGTACCTATGCAGAATGGTGTAGGCAAGTTAGTGACATATGAGGAGTAAACTCACAGGTTACAGATCTTATCTCCAACCATTTATGAGGGTAAGTTGAAGAAACAATTAAACATCGTATGAAAATATTAGTTTTTCAACAACCACCTAAATCTGCTTTACATAAGAAAAGAAACAAGTATGCATAGTAGAAAGTTTTAGTTTGCTTCTCTATTTTTTTTTGTACATATCTATCTGCTAGAATAGAGAAATCCTATCAAATATGACAAGATTAGTAATTTAAAACACAAGTATTTTATGTCCAGTGCATGTATTGTTTACATAAATGATTATCAATGTACTATTAATTTTTTGAATGTGCTTTTCATTTGTTCAAACCGGGTTGCAACTTGACTCTTCTATTACTCTATCTTAAAATGTACAATATTACTCTATCTTAAAATGTACAACACTTCTTGCATTATTTCATGTTTGTAAAGTGATTGATCAAATGTATGTTGTACCTACGTATGGAACCTAATATGTGTCCGACCTATATATGTATCTTCAGAATTCAAGGGAAGAAGCTCGAGGAAGAAACTAGCGTTCGATTCCCACCCAATAATGTCCTAGCTTATTTCATGAGAAGCACATAAAATATCTCCAACTACTACTTGGATATAGTGGTTGCCACAAAGGCGTTGTTACTTTCCAACAATTTGTATTGATTTTAAAAAAATTATTTTTGAAATCATTTTGCTAAATAAATAGCATTCCTACTTTCAAACAGTAAATAGTAAACGTGAAATAAATATGTAATAAATAGAAATTTAATCAATAAATATGAATATTGGAAGTAAATAGAAATTTAGTTGCTATTATGAAGTAAATAGAATGTTAGTCGTTATTTTTTAAAGCATTTAGAAACTTATTTGCAAACAATAATAAGTAACTACGAATGAAACTTACTTGAAAATAGCAAAAAATAAACAAAATGATGAATGATGGTGGAACTCAATTGCAAATGCGGGATTTCAAGCTCCCCCCAACCTTGCAAAAAAAGAGGAAGGATTTCAAGCCCCCCCCAACCTTGCAGAAAAAGAGGCAGTGAAGGAACTAGTAAACTAGTGATGAATATATGTGTAATTTTCTCTTTGTATGATGGTCATGGAACCCAATTGCATTGAAAATATATAAAATTACAATGTTAAAAGAAATGATGGTGGTTGTGGCGGTGGGCACCCAATATTTCCAAAATTCATCGCAAACAAAGATCCTGATGCATACAAAGATCCTCTAACTTACTAACTTACCCGAAGATTGTTTGACTTATCTGTTTGGCAACCAAATGGACATAAATTTAATGATGCCAATAAATAAATGCATTATGAGCTTGAATAAACTTTTACTATAGAGGATTTAACTTAGGGTATAGAATATTTGAAAAAATACATACTGTCGGGTTCTATTTATTGACCTCATAAAGAGCGTCAATGAATATAATGAAGATACAATGTGCTCCAAACTTAGGACATGTAAACATTGGAAAAAAGAGCTTGGAAATAAGAGGTCCATCTTATTAGCCAATAGAATCTTTAATAAAATCCATTAAAATATTATTAAAAAATAGTTATTTTACTTTTCCTATGTACAACTTTGAGGAGAACAAAAAATACGTCTAGTCAAAGGAAAAGTAATTGAAGGTCAACGTTGAAGCGAACGCTAGAGTCCTAGCCTTCGACAGGGACTAATAATACAAAATTCAGAGTGAAATGCACAAGAATTAAACTCATCATTTAACAAAAATAAACATAATGAATATGAGCACTTATCTTATTAATAAATAAGAAACCAGTTGCAGAGGATGGACATTCCACCCAATTGTATAATTTCTTCTCCAGTTCTTAGAAACAAGTCACCCCCGAGCTAAGGCTTAATCTACAAGAAGAAGGTGGTTTCTAAGGATAAATATTGTCCCCTCACATAAAGATAATTCTTGCAACCATTTCAATCCATCAGCTATCTTTCCCCTCAACCACACAACCCAAGGAATGGGATCCCCTTCTCTGCACCACATTCCCTTAAGCTATCCCACCTCCCTCTAGGGTAGAGGTTGGCCACGAAATCTCTTTGCTGAGGACTTCATAAATTTATAGTTGCAACATAAATTATCATAGTAGCAACTCACTTTCTCACTTTGTGATTCTCTTTCATAGAATCTTACTCATAGTCCTACAACCTAACTCTCCTTGAAATTATAGCTCCAAGAAGATATCTTGCATGCCCGCTATGGTTTCCTTCAAGCTCCAACATTCAGAACTCTCTCTCTCTCTCTTTTTCCCTAGCTTCAAAAACTGCCTCTTTTCCCATTTGAAATTCCTTTTCTCCATGCATGTTGACCCTCACATATCGCAATGTTATTGTACTCAACCCCATGCTCTCAATAACTATGTGAGGTGAATTTTCACACCAACCCTCTTACATGTATTCAATGATTGGGGATTTGAAACTGAACAAGATACTCTCTCTCTCTCTCTCTCTCTCTCTCTATATATATATATATATATATATATATATATATATATATAATTCCAGTACATATTTACAATGAGAATTGGTCATCCTTATATACAATCAAAGGTGGAAGGACACGACTAAATATGTAACCCTCCACTACTAATTAATAATTATTAAGTATTAAATTTTATAACTAATTATTTGGTATATTACAAGTCATCCCTTCTTTGAAATGCTTTGTCTAGGAAGAATTGGTAACAAAGTATATTTCGATCCTTCATTTTCCCAGGTAGATTCATCTTCAGGAAGGTTCCTCCACTTAATAAAATACTCATTGACACTTCTAGAATGAAGGATTTTGTTCTCGAATTCTATGATGCACTCAGGCTCCATAACTAACTTCCCCTCTTCATCTAGTAAGGGTAGTTTTGTCTGTACATGGGTTGTTGTGCCTAACTTTTTCTTCAAACATAAAACATGGAAAACACAATGTAATTTGTTCTTGTTGGGTATATCAAGGGCATGGGATACTTGGACTATTCTCTTATGGATTCTAGAGGGGCTATAAAACTTGGGCACAAGTTTAAGGTTTTTGTAGTTTTTGAGTGAGTTCTATTTGTATGGCTAAAGATGGATGAACACCCAGTTTCCTACCTCAAATTCATGATTGGTTCTCTTCATGTCTGCTTTTTGTTTGATTTGATTCCTTGAATACTCAATATGGTTCTTGAGGATACAAATGATTTCATCAAGTGGCTAGGTAATATTTTTTTGTAGGTGTTTTGAAATTTGTAACATATTCTTTTACTGATGGGGGAGGATATCCATATAAAGTCTCAAAGGGAGTCATTTTTGTCACAATGTGATAAGTGGTATTACACCACTATTCTTCCAGATGCAAGCAATTGTGCATTTACAACTTCGAGGAATTTATTTACCACTTCAATCTGGCCATTTGTTTGCAGATGGTAATAAGTACTCATAGTTAAGGTGGTCCCAACTTGATGGAAAAATTCCTTCCAAAAGTTACTGCTAAATTTGGAATCCCTATCGCTGACAACCATGGAGTCTATAATATTTTTTACGAAGCTATCAACAACTTGATTGGTCTTGGATTTTGATGATATCCTAATGAACTGAGAATATTTAATTAATCGGTCTACAACTACAAGTATGCTATATTTCCCATCTGAGGTGGGAAGATCTATGATAAAATCCATAGATATATCTGTCTATTTTTTATTAGGGATATGAAGGGGTTGAATGAGAAATGGAGAAGAGACTAATTCAAAATTTTGGTGCTGATGAGTTTCATATTCAACCACATGTTTTTGGACATCATTCTTCATTCGCTTCCAAAATAAGGATTGTTGTATATTATAATAAGTTTTGAAGAATCCAAAATGGCCTGCAGAGGGAGAATCGTGATTTTATTTTAATATTTTTACTTTGAACTTGGAATAATTGGGTGAATATATCCTTCCTTGATAAGTAATCAACAACCAAATTATCCTTTCCCTTTTTATAGAGAATCTTGAAGTAAAAAACTTGGATTTTACTTACCTATTTTTATTGTTCTGCTCATAGGCTCTTTTGGTTTAATAAATATTTCAAACTCTTGTGGTTTGTCTTGACCAGAAACTTAGCACCCCATAGGTATTGTTTCCATTTTACCAAGGCATGAATGATTGCCAACATTTCCTTGTCGTAAGTAGATTTGATCTTCTTCTGGGAATTTAATATTCAACTTTTGAAGCCAATGGGGTGATTGTATTTCACTTATTCCTATTCCAAAAGTGTCTCACTCAAGGACAAATGGCTTTGTGAAGTTAAGAGCTGCTAAGATAGGAATGGAAATTATTAAAGTATTCATCTTCTTAAAACAATCAATCAATCAATCTATATATATATATATATATTATTCCAACACATATTTACATTGAGAATTTGTTAGCCTTATATACAATTGAATGTGGAAGGATGTCACTAAATATGTAACCCTCCACTACTAAGTAACAACCATTAAGTATTATTTGACAGTTAATTATTTGGTATATTACATAAGCACACTGAAAAGGGAAATAGAAGGTTCACACAAAAATAATTTTAGAAAGGTGACATGGGACTAGGATTGTATGATTCCCCCTTGGACCCTGTTGGGTATGTGTTATATTCTTTGCATGTGTGTGTGTGTGTGGGTGCGTCAGATACGACAACTGTGTCTGACGATCCCTTCACCTAGAGTTCTGTCGTTGCACTGGGCGCTTCCTAAGGGGGTCCTAGGGGGGGCAGGTATGCCCCCCCCCTAGTTACGTGCAGCGTTCGGGGCAACGCCCCGAAATTTTTTTTTTTGGTGTTTTTTGCTATTTTTAGCGGATTTTGCTATTTTTAGCTGATTTGTAAATTAATCCCGGATTAAGGGATTAGGGTTTTGGTATCTACGGAATACCTAAAAACATTGTATATATTGTATGGCGAATGGTGAAATTCGATATAATGAAAATAAGAAAGGTTTTCCCGGTTGAGGGTT
>JASDQU010101464.1:148899-181204 GCA_032191745.1 Picea mariana
AAAAAAAAAAAAAAAAATCAAAATAGGGACTTATCAAAGTGGAAGCGTGAAAAATTGTGTCTTTAATGTTTTTAAAATATTATTGTTGTTTATCTTCCCATTTAAACGCAAAATTATTCTTAATCATATCATGTAAAGGTTTACTATTTCAACAAAACTAGGGACAAACCTCCTCACAAAAATTTGTTTTCCCAAGAATGATTGCATACTTTTTTTACTGTGAGGGAAATGAATTTGTGAAATAGATTTAGTTCTTTCAAGATGTATTATAATTCCAAATTTCAAAACAATGAAACCCAAGAGCTTACCTTATGTTACAATAACACATATTCTTTGGATTTAAATAAATCCCATATCTTCTGCATTGATACAAAATTTGTCTCAAATGATCAACATGTTCATTTCTACTACATGGATACACTATGATGTCATCCAGATAGATAACCATAGGTTTATTTATTAATCCCCTAAATGAAATATCCATAGCTCTTTGGAATGTAGCTCTTGCAGTAATTAAACTGAAAGGCATCTTCCTATATGCATAAGTTCCTGATTTGGTTCTAAAAGTGGTTTTCATTTGATTTGGTTGGGAAACCAAAATCTGATTATAACCAGAAAAACTATCTAGAAGAGAAAACATTTCAGAGCCAGTTACACATTGTAAAAAAATTTCCATAGGTGGTACATGGTAATTATATTTTTCTGAGGCTTTATTCAGATTGTGAAAATCGATGCAAATTCTGATATCCACATTCTTTTTCCTAACTAGAACTAAGTTTGAAACCAATTGAGAATGCCTAACCGGAAAGATAATATTGGTTTGTAATAATTTGTTTAATTCTTTCTTGATCTCACTTGATCTGACGCTCAAGACTTGGATGAATTTTTCTTTATTTTTGTTGTATAGGTTTAGCATATTTCTTGATTGGAATGACACCTTGAATGATTTTAGTCTCATTGATTTTTAGATCATCATAAGTCCATGCAAATATGTCTTTGCATTCTTTGAAGAGTTTGATAAATTCACTATATTCAGAGGGAGAACAATTTATTCCTAAATTAATATTTTGAGGATTTTGATCAGTTACTAATTTATTACTTCATATTGGATCAAGGAACTGTTGGTTTTGCAATTTTTTTTCCTTTAAATTTATCTTGCAAATCATAAAAATTCTCTAAACTTACCACTGATTTAGGGAGGCCATTTTCTGTATTAGGTTGGATTTCTAGAGAAATCTCATTTATTTCCTCATCATGTTATTTTTCATCAATGATAGACTCTTTGAAAGTACCTTCCTATGTAAGAAATTTCAATATCTAGTCATCATCAATAACTACCCTCCAATTAGTGATGTTATCTAGGACTAAGGGCCTAAAAATAAATTCCACAAAAAAAATGTTAGGAGAAAAATCTGCAGAAGAAATTAATCATGAAGCAACATTAGCAAGCAAAACTACATCAACATTTAAAGATTGAGGTACAAAAATAATCTTAAAAGCCTCAAGATTATCAATCATACTCCATAGCTCGCATTGGTAGTTCCTTAGGCAATTGGAAATACAATGTATCAAATTTCTTACTTGTTTGGTTATGATGTCGTAATCACCTATGACTTTTATTGCTTTAATTTTCAAATCTATTTCTTTTTCGAGACCTTGGATGAGAGCCTCATATTTAGAAAAAATATTGGTACAATCAAAATCTAAAATACATGCTAGAAAATTTTTATTTTCGACATGATATTTGAGGACACAACCAACACCTGCACCTTCATTTGATTTGGAGCCATCAAAATATAAACTCCAAAAATATTTTCTTGTAACAAAATTTACATTACTAGTTTCTAACTCTGCACAGTTATATTAAGCAATCTGAGTATAGTGTAGAATTTCATAATGCTAACCTGACTTCGAAAAAGGTGAAGGTTCTATAGAGAAGTTTCCAAAGAATGAGTCAATGCAATAATTTCCCAAAATTTAATTAGTAAATATTATTGGTTCATTGGGGTCATTTAAATCTATGACAATATACTTCATATTTATTTCTCGTTCAAACTTTATTTGATTAGGTCAACCATTGAATGGTAACCAAAGATGTGACCAGTTAGTTGAAAAATAGTCATGAAGTTTTTCTGACCAATATCTACTTAAAATCAAACCATATGACTATGGAATGTCGACTACAATAATATCAATGATCTCATGAAATTTTGGATTTGAATCTAACTTGATGAAGACGCCTTTTAATTCCCTTGAAACTTTAACATTTGATCTGTCCAATTGTACAATTTGAATAGTATATTTTTTAGGCTCTATGTTAAGCTTCTTGTATATTGTTTCCAATCGATTCTGCCGACTAGCCCCCCAGTCGAGTCAACTATAGTAGTCGATTAGGGAAGTCAGTCAAATAGGTAGTTAGAGTCGATCGAAACGATAATTAATGTAACCAAATAGTAAATGTACAACACACACACACACACATACATTATCGTGTAATGGAAAGACACAGGTTGTTTTGGCTTCATCTAGTAAAATTCTTTGATGGTTCTCCCACTATTGTGTATGTCTATTTATATGTCTATGGTTCTCCCAAAATTCTATATATGATGCTATAATGTGTATTGCTCTATGTGAGGATCTACTGGAAACTTCTTGTACTTTCTCCCTGACTAAAACATTGGTTTTGTTGCTGGTAGTTCTAAACTCAAGAATTGTTTAAAGAAAAGAGCACATAGATGTTAACTCTAATAGACATATGTGAATGGTGGGAGAAAAAAATTGAAAAGGAAGTTATTGGACAAATTCAAAATATTGTTTCCATCAAGGTTGTCTTGCACAACTCACTTTGAAAAACACATTATGGGTATTGGGTCTCGCCTGTTGAGTAAGATGGGATATACTGAAGGAATTGGCAATAATGGACAGGGTATTGTTGTTCATGTTACTCCTGAGATGAATTCAACAAGAATAAGTCTTGGATATGATGTTTTTGCTTCCTCCCTACCTACGCCTGGCCTTGCTACAACCAGGGAAGTTTTATTTGTTACAGTTGGAGTTCATATTGGTTTTCCAGAAGAGAAACCTATTGTTAATTGTGATGAAAAAATCAATGATTTTCCTATTCCTCTCATGCCAGAATTTGAGGATGTTGTTACATATGAAAGTTTTGTTGATATTTCGGGTTATTCTACTCTTGTAAGTGAACATGACCCTGATCCTACTTCCTCTGATAAGACAACACAAAAATATGTTCCCTATCATCATGCTCACCATTAAAATAGAAATAATGGCAAGAATGCTTTCAGATCTTTACAAAAGAGATGTGAAAGATAGAATTGTGGACCAATGTCGACTACCATGATAGATTATGGTTGGATTGATGGATGGTCTTGGAATAATTTGACCATATTTTCGATGATTTCATATTGTTGTGTATCATTGGTTGTATAGTCATGTGGCATTCCTCTTACTTATTTATGATTTCCTTGGAAGTGGTCGACTGAGAATCAACCCGACATGACAATCGGATGGAGTTTTGACTGAGTATTCATCGACTGAGTTTAGAATAGTTTGTTTGTTGACTGGAATTTTTGATGAGAAATTTTCCACTAATATTGATCCATTAGTGGGGGAATACTTGAAGATGTTGATATGAAAATCTAATTGATGTCTTTTTGTTGACTCGACTATTTCTTGTTGAATCAACTTGGATTTGCTGAGACCGACCAGACCATGTTCCACTATTTTTGGAGATGTACTACTTCTTATGTTGGATACAGAGACTATTTGGATTGATATAGACTTATTATCTTGCATTGTTGGTGACAGTGTTCAAACTTCTTCATGAGTGTTGATTTACCTTGTTTGAGCAGTTTTTGCAGCCAGATTAAATTAAGGAACATGAAATTGGGAGTAATATCCATCTCATCTGGACACTTAGTACTTAAGGAGAAGCACAAGTTTAGGGGGATAATCTCTTTTCCATTAATTTCAAAGGGGGAGAGTTGCAGACATGGGGGGAATTATTTCTATTCTTGATGGACTATGTGTTTCGTTGTAGGATTACCATCAATGAAAAAGGGGGAGATTGTTGGAATTATTTTCATTCATGTCAAAGGATAAATGTTGTCATTAATGTCATATTACGGATTTACAAATACACATAGAATTTCCAAGATTGATTTATATATAGGTTTACAAGTATATTAAAAAGAAAGATTTCCCACGTAAATATTATGTTCCATGTTCTACAGTTAATAGATCTCATATGTGATTGTTTTCCTATGGTTGATGAATGTTTGAAAAAGTAAAAAAAAATCTTATACTGATTCATCCCCCCCCCCCTTCAGTGTAAGTGTCTTCTCGACAAGATTTTGGCTTGTTTTTCCACCTCCACTCAAAACAATTTGGAATTATTCCAAAATATCAATTGAGTATCTTCATGTCTTATTTTTTGACTCGGTATAAAAATTTCGTCAATAATAGAGCCTCTATCAAAGAATGCCACCATGTTCTTTAAAAACCATTGATTTGTATTTTCTGGAAAATTTAAGCAGAAATTTCTAGTGGCCCTCACTGGAACTTTTGTAGGATTTCTCATTACATATATGCCCTTTAAATTTCATTGGATTATGAGTTAATCTGCTCCTTTTATGGCCAAAACATGTTTTTGGCTCCAAATTTTTTTTATTTTATAAAAACCATCATACTGCTAATGTGGAAATATGAATGACATGGCATGGAACGCGGCTACAAGTGTCCACCTTTCATCCTTTGAATCATCCATGTCATCATCCTTCTTTCCCTTCATCGATGATCACTAAAAAAACTTCTATCAACGATCACCAAAAACCTTTCATCAATGGTCTTGGAAAAACTTCATTTTTCAGTGAACTTTAAAATTTAAGGCTTTTTTGTCGATCCAAAAAAAATCTCCATTGAAAAACTTGGAAAAAATTCATTTTTCGGCGAACTTCAAAAAAGGTCTTTTTCAACGATCCTTGAAAAACCTCCAATGGGAAACTATGAAAAACTTCAATTTTTCAACGAACTCTAAAAATTATTTTTCACTAATCCCCGAAAAACCTCCATCGACAAACTTTGAAAAAATTCTTTCTCTTTGATCCTGAAAAAACATCCATCGACAAACTTGGAAAAACTTAATTTCTTAGCGAACTCCAAAAAAGGTCTTTTTGATCGATCCTCAAAAAACCTCCATCGAAAAACTTGGAAAAACTTCATTTTTTGGCAAACCTCGAAAAATGTCTTTTCCATTAATCACCAAAAAATATCCATTGATGAACTTGGAAAAAATAATTGCTCGGAAAACTATGAAAAATGTCTTTTTCGTCAATCATTGAAAAACCTCTGATCAATGAACTTGGAAATTTTTCATTTATCAACGAACTTCAAAAAATGTCTTTTTCACCGATCCCCAAAACACCTCCATCAAAGAACTTGTAATAACTTTATTTTTCTATGAACTCTAAAAAAAGTATTTTTCGTCGATCCCTGAAAAACCATCATCAACGAACTTGGAAATATTCATTTTTCGGTGAACTCTGAAAAGGTCTTTTTCGTCGATCCCTAAAAAAATTCCATCAATGGATCAAAGATTTATCCAACTTCACTGAACTCCAAAAATTTTCGATGACTTCAAATTTTCTGCATTGATGAACTTAATAAATTGTTAAATTGTTGATCCAAGCAATTGGTGACTTCAACAAGTTGAGGAATTTGTCATATTGGTGAAGTCATTTAACTTGGAGATTTGTTTTTGTTCAAATCCAACATGAATTTGGATTATTGATCAAGATCAAATATGATCTAGGTTGTTGGTTCACCAAAATTCATACTGTGACCCCTGCCTTCTAACACCCTAGACCTTGTCATTCTATGTCATGAGTACGATATACAACACATGTACATAATTGTTTTCAAAAATCCCCAAAAATTATAATTCTAGAAAATTTTATAATTTTTCGAAATTTTTCTTTTTCGACCGAAAATGTTGTTTTCTTGTAGGCATCCATGGGAGATATATAATTTCTTCCCATGGTTTAACTTGACCCTATTACTATCAATTCAACATACCTTTACTGAATCAGATGCATACTTCACTCAGAATTTGGGAATTTCACTCTAAATTTAACCATGTCCCCAAATTCGACATAGACTAATGTTATGGGACAATAAATTTGTTAAATTCACTCTAGTATTTTGGCCCATACCAGTTTGGTGTTGAACCTAAATATATGAAACCAAATTGTAATGTACCCATCCCCCACGCTAAGTCCCTCTACAACAAAATCAATGCACACAAAACTCTGATACCAAATTAAATAATACATGCATGCAACATGTAATATAAAATCATGCAACTGTCAACTATTTCACATTCGTGAATGCACATTATTTAAGGATTCAAATCAACATTCAACATATAATACATAGATTGAAATGAAGCATCTACAGACAACATATAATAGTAAACAAGTGTTGCATGGCAGTGTAGTCCCTACCGGGATGGAGCTGGAATAACACATTATTGTTATGTTACAAAAATGTTGTTGGTAAATGTTGAGAACAAATATTTATGATAAAGAAGCTAGTCTTATGGTGAGATCTTGGGCACAAAGTGTGCTCGGGGAGTATTGTAATGCACAACACTTTAAACCTAGACTAAACTTATATGATAGAAGGGGATAGATTTATACCATCAAATCAACATATGCATATCATAACAATTGTGTGCTAATGTTGTAATAAGTTTCTAGATTGCAAATTTATCTCTAATCAAAAAGTAGCCCAGCATGGATTATGCGCTTGGATTGAAACAAAAGGAAAGTATGATATGAATGAAACTACTATTATAACTAATTTCCAAGATGCAAATCGAATTCAAATTTTAAATGCAATGCAGATGTATGAAAAAATCACAGTGTTTAGGTCAAATATACATGCATAGATAATATCTCATTTAAATCAAGCTCGAACACAATGGATCATTTTTATAGCACCACAAGATCCACTAAGCCACCAATTAAATGGGCATTCAGAAACAGACAAGTCAAGAAAAAAAATGTATTAGCAACATTGTCAACTGAACACTTCCATGCATTTGTTGCTCACTTGTTTACATTAAATGAGGATGCTACTGATGTTTGACATTTTTAAACTTTAAAGTAGACAATACATCTAAACAAAGTCTCAACTCTTGACACATTTTGCATCCTTCATTTCTCCAAAGCTATCTGTATGAAAATTTCTACATATATTCCTAACACGGGTATCTGAGCCCCCAAGGGTTAACATTTCTCAAATATTGAATAAATAAATCATCACAAATGTAAATACTAGATGTGATCCCAACACCCATAACATATGGTAGGTTAAGATCCATTATGTATTGTACTGGAACAATGCTACAAATCCTCACCTCTTCTCCATTTTTTTTATTATTAATTAACCTTAACCTCATTTGATCTTCCATTGAATATATAATAGGTGAAAGCATCAATGAGTGCAAATATTGAGGATTCAAATCTTCGAATGGAAAGGAAGTTTGTAAATACCACAAATACAAATGCACATGCCATAGCTCCAATGAACAAGGCATGTAGAATCAGATCTTGAATAAAGAACTCAACACAAATATAAATACCAAACATATAAGTAACCACAATGGTCAACATGGATTTGTTTCCACTGAAGGATATATATAACCATCATCGATAAAAAAAAATTAGGTATGTGCAAAGAATTTGACTAATAAAAAACATGTCTCTGGAAATCAAAGCTTGGATAAATATAAGCATGACATCAACAACTACCACTAGAGATACAACTTCTGAGACCAATATCAAATTAAATTAAATAACCTACAGAGAACTGAAGAAGGTATCTCTGAGTGGTAGTGCAGAGCGTAAGTCCAAGAGACAAACTGTTACAGGTTTCACTAAAAATGATCTACGCAACATTTTGAAGGAATACTTGAACTCACAAATCGATGTTAAGAGGTCAAATGATGGGTAAAGGATAGTTTAGTCGCAATCGTAATAGATAAAATTTCAATAGAAAGGAAGTATCAATGTGGATGTAATCTCGGCATAGGGATGTCTCACGATAGTAATATAGTTAACAACATCATATATAAATTTTAAAACCACAAGCCAACAAGGGCCCATAGGGCATGACATCACAACAATCAATGATGTTAGTACTGCATATGAATTTTCTTTTTTTCTTTTTTTAATTTTGAGTAGGAAAATATTAGGGATCAAACAAATAGCTTGGAAATAATGTAAATACCAAATGTGATCCCAACACCCACAACATATAGTAGGTTAATCTCCACTATGTATTGTACTGGAACAGTGCTACAAATCTTCATCTCTTCTCCATTTTTTTAAAATTTATTAATTAACCTTAACCTCATTTGAGCTTCCATTGAATATATAATAGATGAAAGCATCAATGAATGAAAATATTGAGCATTCAAATCCTATAATGGAAGGGAAGTCTATAAATACCACAAAGACAAATGCACATGCCATAGCTCCAACAAACAAGTCATGTAGAATCAAAGTTTGAATAAATAACTCAACACAAATGAAAATTCCAAATGTGTAAGTAACCATAATGTCCAAGATGGCTTCTTTTCCACTGAAGTATATACAGAACCATCATCCATAAATTTCGGAGGTATGTGCAAAGTTTGACAAAAAAACAACGTGTCTTTGGAAATCAGAGGCTGCATAAATATAAGCATGACACCAACAAATACCACTAGAGATACAACTTCTGAGACCAATATCCAGTTAAATTAAATAACCTACAGAGAATCAAAGAAGGTAACTCCAAATGGAAGTCCAGAGGGTAATTCCAAGAGACAAATTGTTACAGTTTTGACTACAAATGATCTACACAACATTTTGAAGCAAGACTTCAACCCACAAATCAATGTTAGGAGGTCAAATGATGGGTAAAGGATAGTTCAGTCGCAATCATAATAGATGAAATTTCAGTAGAAGGGAAGTATCAATGTGGATGAAATCTCAACATAGGGATGTGCCATGATAGTAATATAGATAACAACATCATATATAAATTTTAAAACAACAAGCCAACAAGGGCCCACATCGCATGAAATCACAATAGTCAATGATGTTAGTATTGTAGATGATTTCTCTTTTTTTTTTTTTAATTTTGAGTAGGAAAAGCTCATGGCTCAAATAAATAGCTTGGAAAGTCTAGAGCCGACACTCTGCACCAACAATGATGCAACTAATTCTACACAGGAATGACAACAACATAAAAAAACTATCAACCCAATGGAATCGTTAATAACCCTACTCTGGTCGGAATTCTACAGTTCCTTCAATTCTACAATAATATTATTGATAAATTTCTAACCCAAACAATGTTGCTTGGTGATGCCCATCCCTAGATTGGCAATATTTTCTTGAGGCAATGTTGTTGGATAATGAAAATACATTTCCAATCTTGGCGGCTCAAAAATCCAGTGGAACCATACAAAATAACAACACTAAATAGATATTTAAGCTCTTCAAACCAAAAACCAATTTGCAAAACATGATTTCTTGACTTAGTATTACATCCAATAAAAGACATAACCTGACATAACCAAAATCTCCACTCTAATAATGAGACAAGGGTGGAAAAACCAATTCGACGACCCAAGTCTAATACAACAACACCCAGGTTCAGATTGCATGTTATAATAGTTGTAAGACATAAATTTATAGGAATTCCTAGCTCAAAAATTTGATTTAAAGTGATTTTAATTTCATGCATCGAGAAAATACTTACAATAGGGATTTGAAGTTGTAGTGTTGAAAAATGCAGATTTGAAACACAATTATATCATTAAACCCCAACATATGCAACTTATATTCCAAACACATTATACATTGCAAACATGTTCGAACACTTCTTAACAAAGCTGGTGGATCTTAACGAAATATGTAATTTGGGGTTTATACTTATGAACAGATGGTCACACTTGAGAAAAGAAATTGCTACGGGACTCCAGAAACCACTGAATCAGAGTGAACTGATGAAGAGACCTACTTAAATTAAGTGCAAAGAAGCCAAAGCTGAAGAGTTACGAGGATAAGGAAATAACGGGGAGAAAACCCCAGAAAAATGAAGTAACAATAAGTGTTAAATGAAAAAAAATGTCATCAGAGAGAAAGGAGGCATGAGCCCAGACCGGGAAAAAATAGAGAAATTGTGTACTACAAAAGAGACAAGAGCTTTGTAGCCTAGAGATGTACCCTTGGAACTGTCAAAAGAGCGAACTGTCAAAAGAACTATGTGGAGGCATGTGTAATGCATGCAGATTTTCTACAGTGCATGTTCAACTTGAAAGACAACTAAAAGGTAATAAGAAGAATAATTTATCTTGATTAATTTAATTAGACACAAATCGTAACAAAATATCTTCACTTCCATGTGCCTACCATGTTGCAAACCTTGACATCCATAAGCCATCTATAACCAGACTCTGAAATAGGCGCCTACTATCATTACTAGATCCGTAGGAATGGAGATAGACTCTTCCCTTGTCATTGCAGGCGTACTAGAGATAACAGAGACAATGCATGGGCTAACAGGTCTATGACTTTATGCAAGTCATTGTAAAAGATACCTTCATTTTAAAGGTTTTTCATTGCAGGATCGAGGCATAGTTCTAGCTTCAGTCGAATTTCAGTGGAGGAGATGGATTTGATACATATTGTAAGAATCAAGTACTCTGATATGTCTCCTATGACTCTTGCTTGATTGTAAGCGTTACATGCTTTCACAACACAGGGAGTAGTGTTGACTGCTTATGAGCCTAACACACCGGTAGCATTTCCTAACCTGAGGTAATCATCAGGTTTGGGGCCAAGAGGTGGAGCCACTTGACACCATACATAAAAAAAAATTGTTCTTCTCTAAAAGAAGCAAGAAGGGGAGAAACTCCATTCCTCCAATCACTCTTTGACCCCCCATATCATCATATACAAGGTCAATAAATTCAATATTGAAATTTCGAGTCCTGAGTGAAAAGATATGTTATTTGGAGACAAGAGCATATAAGTCCTACCCAGTCCAACTCCATGTGGATTGGCACTACTTCCCTAAATCCCATAAAAGGGGAATCAAGAATGATGAAAAGTGAATCAGAGAGAGTGCATTGATGGCTTCATGGGGCGTAGGACCAAGCTAAAGTATGTGGTTCTCTCCTCGGTTCATTGAGAGTGTAAATGGTTGGGTCGCTTTATCCCCTTCCCCTCCCCCCATCTTCTTTCAAGTAATTGAATGCATCCAAAAAATGTGTAGATGAGTATATAAAACAAAAGTGCAATCAATATTGCACAGAATGTGACGTGATGGGTATGGGTTGATAGCTACCCACTATTCTTCAATTGGTGATAATCAAGTAAATGGATCGACTAGGTGAAACCCCATTCTTCTATCTCTGAAGTACAAAAAGTCATGAGACTTGAATTTCTTTTTGAATGTGTATATCCGGAAGAGAGCTTATAGGATAGGGGAAATTGTTGTTGTTACGTTGGTTCTCGTGGGTTGTCTAGTTGGAGATGAGGTACCTATGCAGAATGGTGTAGGCAAGTTAGTGACATATGAGGAGTAAACTCACAGGTTACAGATCTTATCTCCAACCATTTATGAGGGTAAGTTGAAGAAACAATTAAACATCGTATGAAAATATTAGTTTTTCAACAACCACCTAAATCTGCTTTACATAAGAAAAGAAACAAGTATGCATAGTAGAAAGTTTTAGTTTGCTTCTCTATTTTTTTTTGTACATATCTATCTGCTAGAATAGAGAAATCCTATCAAATATGACAAGATTAGTAATTTAAAACACAAGTATTTTATGTCCAGTGCATGTATTGTTTACAACACTTCTTGCATTATTTCATGTTTGTAAAGTGATTGATCAAATGTATGTTGTACCTACGTATGGAACCTAATATGTGTCCGACCTATATATGTATCTTCAGAATTCAAGGGAAGAAGCTCGAGGAAGAAACTAGCGTTCGATTCCCACCCAATAATGTCCTAGCTTATTTCATGAGAAGCACATAAAATATCTCCAACTACTACTTGGATATAGTGGTTGCCACAAAGGCGTTGTTACTTTCCAACAATTTGTATTGATTTTAAAAAAATTATTTTTGAAATCATTTTGCTAAATAAATAGCATTCCTACTTTCAAACAGTAAATAGTAAACGTGAAATAAATATGTAATAAATAGAAATTTAATCAATAAATATGAATATTGGAAGTAAATAGAAATTTAGTTGCTATTATGAAGTAAATAGAATGTTAGTCGTTATTTTTTAAAGCATTTAGAAACTTATTTGCAAACAATAATAAGTAACTACGAATGAAACTTACTTGAAAATAGCAAAAAATAAACAAAATGATGAATGATGGTGGAACTCAATTGCAAATGCGGGATTTCAAGCTCCCCCCAACCTTGCAAAAAAAGAGGAAGGATTTCAAGCCCCCCCCAACCTTGCAGAAAAAGAGGCAGTGAAGGAACTAGTAAACTAGTGATGAATATATGTGTAATTTTCTCTTTGTATGATGGTCATGGAACCCAATTGCATTGAAAATATATAAAATTACAATGTTAAAAGAAATGATGGTGGTTGTGGCGGTGGGCACCCAATATTTCCAAAATTCATCGCAAACAAAGATCCTGATGCATACAAAGATCCTCTAACTTACTAACTTACCCGAAGATTGTTTGACTTATCTGTTTGGCAACCAAATGGACATAAATTTAATGATGCCAATAAATAAATGCATTATGAGCTTGAATAAACTTTTACTATAGAGGATTTAACTTAGGGTATAGAATATTTGAAAAAATACATACTGTCGGGTTCTATTTATTGACCTCATAAAGAGCGTCAATGAATATAATGAAGATACAATGTGCTCCAAACTTAGGACATGTAAACATTGGAAAAAAGAGCTTGGAAATAAGAGGTCCATCTTATTAGCCAATAGAATCTTTAATAAAATCCATTAAAATATTATTAAAAAATAGTTATTTTACTTTTCCTATGTACAACTTTGAGGAGAACAAAAAATACGTCTAGTCAAAGGAAAAGTAATTGAAGGTCAACGTTGAAGCGAACGCTAGAGTCCTAGCCTTCGACAGGGACTAATAATACAAAATTCAGAGTGAAATGCACAAGAATTAAACTCATCATTTAACAAAAATAAACATAATGAATATGAGCACTTATCTTATTAATAAATAAGAAACCAGTTGCAGAGGATGGACATTCCACCCAATTGTATAATTTCTTCTCCAGTTCTTAGAAACAAGTCACCCCCGAGCTAAGGCTTAATCTACAAGAAGAAGGTGGTTTCTAAGGATAAATATTGTCCCCTCACATAAAGATAATTCTTGCAACCATTTCAATCCATCAGCTATCTTTCCCCTCAACCACACAACCCAAGGAATGGGATCCCCTTCTCTGCACCACATTCCCTTAAGCTATCCCACCTCCCTCTAGGGTAGAGGTTGGCCACGAAATCTCTTTGCTGAGGACTTCATAAATTTATAGTTGCAACATAAATTATCATAGTAGCAACTCACTTTCTCACTTTGTGATTCTCTTTCATAGAATCTTACTCATAGTCCTACAACCTAACTCTCCTTGAAATTATAGCTCCAAGAAGATATCTTGCATGCCCGCTATGGTTTCCTTCAAGCTCCAACATTCAGAACTCTCTCTCTCTCTCTTTTTCCCTAGCTTCAAAAACTGCCTCTTTTCCCATTTGAAATTCCTTTTCTCCATGCATGTTGACCCTCACATATCGCAATGTTATTGTACTCAACCCCATGCTCTCAATAACTATGTGAGGTGAATTTTCACACCAACCCTCTTACATGTATTCAATGATTGGGGATTTGAAACTGAACAAGATACTCTCTCTCTCTCTCTCTCTCTCTCTCTATATATATATATATATATATATATATATATATATATATAATTCCAGTACATATTTACAATGAGAATTGGTCATCCTTATATACAATCAAAGGTGGAAGGACACGACTAAATATGTAACCCTCCACTACTAATTAATAATTATTAAGTATTAAATTTTATAACTAATTATTTGGTATATTACAAGTCATCCCTTCTTTGAAATGCTTTGTCTAGGAAGAATTGGTAACAAAGTATATTTCGATCCTTCATTTTCCCAGGTAGATTCATCTTCAGGAAGGTTCCTCCACTTAATAAAATACTCATTGACACTTCTAGAATGAAGGATTTTGTTCTCGAATTCTATGATGCACTCAGGCTCCATAACTAACTTCCCCTCTTCATCTAGTAAGGGTAGTTTTGTCTGTACATGGGTTGTTGTGCCTAACTTTTTCTTCAAACATAAAACATGGAAAACACAATGTAATTTGTTCTTGTTGGGTATATCAAGGGCATGGGATACTTGGACTATTCTCTTATGGATTCTAGAGGGGCTATAAAACTTGGGCACAAGTTTAAGGTTTTTGTAGTTTTTGAGTGAGTTCTATTTGTATGGCTAAAGATGGATGAACACCCAGTTTCCTACCTCAAATTCATGATTGGTTCTCTTCATGTCTGCTTTTTGTTTGATTTGATTCCTTGAATACTCAATATGGTTCTTGAGGATACAAATGATTTCATCAAGTGGCTAGGTAATATTTTTTTGTAGGTGTTTTGAAATTTGTAACATATTCTTTTACTGATGGGGGAGGATATCCATATAAAGTCTCAAAGGGAGTCATTTTTGTCACAATGTGATAAGTGGTATTACACCACTATTCTTCCAGATGCAAGCAATTGTGCATTTACAACTTCGAGGAATTTATTTACCACTTCAATCTGGCCATTTGTTTGCAGATGGTAATAAGTACTCATAGTTAAGGTGGTCCCAACTTGATGGAAAAATTCCTTCCAAAAGTTACTGCTAAATTTGGAATCCCTATCGCTGACAACCATGGAGTCTATAATATTTTTTACGAAGCTATCAACAACTTGATTGGTCTTGGATTTTGATGATATCCTAATGAACTGAGAATATTTAATTAATCGGTCTACAACTACAAGTATGCTATATTTCCCATCTGAGGTGGGAAGATCTATGATAAAATCCATAGATATATCTGTCTATTTTTTATTAGGGATATGAAGGGGTTGAATGAGAAATGGAGAAGAGACTAATTCAAAATTTTGGTGCTGATGAGTTTCATATTCAACCACATGTTTTTGGACATCATTCTTCATTCGCTTCCAAAATAAGGATTGTTGTATATTATAATAAGTTTTGAAGAATCCAAAATGGCCTGCAGAGGGAGAATCGTGATTTTATTTTAATATTTTTACTTTGAACTTGGAATAATTGGGTGAATATATCCTTCCTTGATAAGTAATCAACAACCAAATTATCCTTTCCCTTTTTATAGAGAATCTTGAAGTAAAAAACTTGGATTTTACTTACCTATTTTTATTGTTCTGCTCATAGGCTCTTTTGGTTTAATAAATATTTCAAACTCTTGTGGTTTGTCTTGACCAGAAACTTAGCACCCCATAGGTATTGTTTCCATTTTACCAAGGCATGAATGATTGCCAACATTTCCTTGTCGTAAGTAGATTTGATCTTCTTCTGGGAATTTAATATTCAACTTTTGAAGCCAATGGGGTGATTGTATTTCACTTATTCCTATTCCAAAAGTGTCTCACTCAAGGACAAATGGCTTTGTGAAGTTAAGAGCTGCTAAGATAGGAATGGAAATTATTAAAGTATTCATCTTCTTAAAACAATCAATCAATCAATCTATATATATATATATATATTATTCCAACACATATTTACATTGAGAATTTGTTAGCCTTATATACAATTGAATGTGGAAGGATGTCACTAAATATGTAACCCTCCACTACTAAGTAACAACCATTAAGTATTATTTGACAGTTAATTATTTGGTATATTACATAAGCACACTGAAAAGGGAAATAGAAGGTTCACACAAAAATAATTTTAGAAAGGTGACATGGGACTAGGATTGTATGATTCCCCCTTGGACCCTGTTGGGTATGTGTTATATTCTTTGCATGTGTGTGTGTGTGTGGGTGCGTCAGATACGACAACTGTGTCTGACGATCCCTTCACCTAGAGTTCTGTCGTTGCACTGGGCGCTTCCTAAGGGGGTCCTAGGGGGGGCAGGTATGCCCCCCCCCTAGTTACGTGCAGCGTTCGGGGCAACGCCCCGAAATTTTTTTTTTTGGTGTTTTTTGCTATTTTTAGCGGATTTTGCTATTTTTAGCTGATTTGTAAATTAATCCCGGATTAAGGGATTAGGGTTTTGGTATCTACGGAATACCTAAAAACATTGTATATATTGTATGGCGAATGGTGAAATTCGATATAATGAAAATAAGAAAGGTTTTCCCGGTTGAGGGTTTCCGGTAAAAATCTCTGTGTACTCTGTGTATGAGCCATTGATTAATTTTTGTATTGCTTAATAATCTATATGCATTGCTTTACTTCGCAGGTTTAAAACTTACAGACCCCCTCTCTTGTGGAAACTTAGCCCCCATGACTCTGTCTGTGTCCATATGCAACCAGTGATACCTTTTCATTTTATTATTTTCGATATACAATGTTTCCATAGTACATCTTTGGGCCTATGGACATACATCATATTTACAATATACATTGCTAAATCAGGGATGAAAAAAATGGCGATGTTACACCTAGTATTGCAAAAGGGGTTCCATATAGATGAGAAATATCATGGAGACACGAGTCCCACTAAAATATCGAGCAAATGTGTTGAGAGATATAGTTTCCAAAAAGAATCCCAAGGGGGAGACCAAATGGGAATATAAGGGGGAAGCCAGGATATAAATGACCTAATTAGAAACTACATGAATGTAATTCAAAAGATAAAAAAATTAAAATGTAAACAAATAGGGGTAGGGGCATGAATAATAATCTTCTTTAGGGTGGGTGAATGGTGGTTGAAAAATGAAGAATCATCACATTATGGATGAAGCAGAGGGTTTATGATATGTGATAATCAAACAAATACCAACCAATAGTGTGGGAGTGTGGGGAGTAATACTATCAACATGATTAGAAGAGATGCATGAGACCCAACTCTAAGATGTAGACTAAAAAGACTACAAATCCTAAGGAGGATTAAATAACCTGGGCACAAAAATGAAACAAGGATCATTGATCTAGGGAACCCATGGAGGGAAGGCTCTATCACTAAGTAGATAGTAAATGAAAAATATGGATTGATTAATCCATGTACCTGAATGAGGGTGGTATTATAGGCTATTCCAAGAAGAATGAAAGGTGAATGCAACATTCTTGAGGGAGAGAGGCTACACTAAATGCCAGTTAAGAAAGATTACATGAAGAGGACCACATTCCATAGATAGATAGAAAAGGGATTCCATGGTGAATTTATACAAAAAGTATACTAATATCAAAGTATAAAGGTGTTTAAGAAAATCAAACCAATGCATAGAAATTTTAATTAAAAAAGGTATGTGCTTTAATGCTCCCAAGAAAAAAGGCTTTCGGATAAAGTATCAAAAAAAGGAAATCCAAGAATACAATTTTGAGGGATTGGAAATACAATTCCAACGATGCAAATGACACGTCATCGAAGTTCATATGAGTTCGTATGAGGCAAATGAAAAACAAGGTTTTTTTATAAAAAGGGATAAATCCCCAAATTCATATTCATTTGTGCATGCTGATTTTGGAGAGATGGAGGAGGCATTAAATATTTTTGTGCTCTTTGCAGACAAACTGCTAGTGGGAAATAACCCCCCTTTAACTACATTAGAGTTCAGAATGTAGGTAGAGAAAATAACCATCTAAAATATAATTAATTCTCTATACTACCCCAAACATACCAAAACTAATATAAAGAAAGAAAAGAGAAAGGAGATCAGGTAACTATACCACTAATCCCATGTCTGGTGATGATCTCCTCATGCTTGGAAGTTCCACTGACTGCACGCCTCCTCCCAGTGCTGACCTGCATCCAAAGATTGACAAATAGAGAAAAAAAAAACATGTTATTCCATATATAAGTTAGGGTTATATGTTATAATGTCAAGCATAAACCAATAAAAGTATTCAAGACACCATCATTTGGGACAGGAAAATGCAATTATTTTATTCATAACACGAAGATTATACCTTTACAATCTAAGTCGGATATCGTTTCGTGAACCTGGTCCGGGCTCATATTCACCATGCTCCAAGTGCACCTTGTATGAACTTATCCTCTCAACCTTTTTATCTCTTCTATGGAAGAGAATGGGTTAAATGGAGGGAGAAGAGGATAATGAGGGAATGTTGAGGCAATTTCTCACAAAAGGCAACAATATCTTGGGCAAGGAGGGGAAGTGAAATCGAACAGAGTTTCATTGTTCTTATGCTTAGATATGAATGAGACCCCAACACCTCCTTTTATATGCCAAAAGGATGTTTATTGAATTGGGTGATAGGCTATAGCAGGTGAATTAGTTGGGAAACCTCCAATAGCCCGTGAATTTCAACGAATTCCTTGCAACTTTTTATTTTTTGCAACTTTTGCAAGCATACATGGAAAGTAATGGTGCAACATGCATATGTACGAGATGTAGTGGTGGAGAAAGTGTATGTACATGGGAATTAATGGTGCAAGGCACATACATCTTCTAAAAATTGGTTTTTTAAGAAGAGCTTCTCAACAGTGCTTTAGAAAAAAATGTAAGTAAGAGGGCCAAGGCCATGTATGCATGTGTAGATCAATTTAGGGCTATAACAGATGTCGTATGATGAGTGAGGTCGGAAGAGAAAATGATGGCCGAAATACATTACAATATCTTCACCAATGTATGAGATCGAGTGAGCTCGGGACTAGAGTTCGAGAGGTACCATATGCAAAACAACAAATGTCTCTCTGAGGCGGGCATACCCATGCTCAGGATGAAATAAATCATGGTTTCCAATAAAATACATTGCATATCCATGTCATATAACTATATAAAGTGTAGTCACGAGAAATACACAATGGATCTACATCTTAAAATCAGTCGAAGATATACAAGTAGAGTATCCATCTTCAAGAATCCAATGACTCTTGATGGTTGGAGATGAGGCCTTCAGAGCTCGAGAAACTACTTCATGATCTTCAAAACTCAGGTAAGAGTACTATGTGAGTGTATGACTTCACTACCCTGAGGTCTTCGATAGATCGTCGAGAAAATATAAGAGGATCTCTATCATCAAGAAGAGAACTTCGTTGATTTTGAGTCAGGACTTGACTAGACTCTCGGGATGGCCGACCTCGTGAGTTCAAGAGACAAACTGCAGAAAATATGAATCAGGCTGGGTGAAACTCCCCTTGGAAAAAAGAATGAAAGATGATCAGACTGAGGCATCATGACATTGACATAAGTTCACGATGTAGGAGGCAACGCGAACTCTCCATGTGTTTGGAAGAGTAACCAAATGGAAGAGGACATAGCTCTATGTAGCGAGAACAACTTCCTAAGGTCATACTAGATCCCAATGCTTGATGAACAAATGGAAGGATGTGCTTTGTCCAAGGGCGACTCTTTTTGCTGCCGAAAAAAGAATACGTATTTCTCGTCCCCTCTTTTTGGGATATTTGATTTTTTTGTCTTTTTCAATTTTTTAATAGCTTGAAAAAGAATAAAAGAATGTTATGTTACAAAGGAGGAATGAGTTTCTCAAGCAACCATACTGGTTCCAAGAGCAAGGAACGTACTAATGCTTAGAGCAAGGAGACATGTGTAGGAAAAGGACACTCAGGGAAAATTCCTCCATGGGTCAAGGTGTCAGGTCGCAGAGGCAAAGTGCTACAAGGCTTGCATATAAGGCATGCTTCAAAGGTTCAGTTGAGAGAAACATGGAGCCGACATTAGGCCAAAGACGCAGAGACGTAAATGAGATTAGGCAAGACACTATGAGACCCCCTTCAATGTAATTTTTACGAGACCAGAGAAGGTACGCTCAATAATTTTTCACGTTTAGAGAGTCTAAAGAAATGTAAAAGAAGACTTCAAGAAGTATCGTTTTCGGAGATAGTCTAGTCGTTTCAAAAAAGGGGTAAACTTGCACCGAAAAGACGTCTATTCAAAACCATTTTAACGATTGTGACAAAGACAACATCACTCGGCAATATTTTCAATTTTAAGGAGTCTGAAAAGAGATTAACTATGGACTCACAGCCTTTTTATGAGTTTAAACTCCTTAGCCCGAAAAATTATAAAAGTTACTGAGGAGAACTCTCCAGGCAAGATGGATCTCCCAAGGCGTACCTTTTTCTGTTATAATCTATAGGTTGGAAAAAGGGTTAAACTCATGCCAGTAGATGTTCTTCTCGATCAATTTAACGAGTGTGAAGGAACAAGGTCACTCGATGATATTTTCAATTTTAGGGAGTCTGAAAAGAGCTTAACTATGGACTTCGTAGGGGTTCCTTTTTTGTAAGTAATCTCCAAGGCCCAAAAAAGGTGATAAACCAAAACCACGGAGAATGTTCCTTTTTCAAAAATTTAGTCCCTCAGTCCCGAAAAAGGGTTAAAATTACGCCTAAGAATACTCTTCTAGCGAACCAAAGTTCCTAAATCATACCTTTATTCGTGCAATTGACCATCCAGACCAAAAAAGGGGTAAACTACCACCAGACAGACGTGCCTTCAAATTTGATTTTAGCGAGCATGAAGGGAAACAAGATCACTCAGCAAAATTTTCATGTTTAGAGAGTCTGAAAACGGATTAATGAATACTCCAGGGGGACAATTTTATCAGTTAATCCAGACAAGATCAAAAAGCATAAATACAGTCTCGTCGGATGTTGCTTTTGAATTGTAAAGCGAGCTTGAAAGACAACAAAGTGTGCTTATTAGGGAGTCTCGAGGGTGAGGTCAAGAAGATGGTGCATCAAACGAATTAGGCTCAATATCATAATCATGACATGACTAAAAAGGACTCTCAAGCCTATAGTCATTACTGACAGCATGGACGCCAAAATGCATCAAGGATCTACCTAGGGCATCCATGTAAAGGTAGGCTCTACCACCTAATTACAACACTTCTAGAGCAGCAATGAAGGTTCTGTGTCGCACTTTGGTGGGGTCGATCCTATGGCAAAGTGGAAAATAAAACAAGATGCAGAAAGTGGAGGTGAAATCCTAACTTATATGAAACAAGTTGGAAAAAATGACTTTTACCAAAGGATACCAAAAGTGACCCACCCCCAAAAGGTTACCAAACCAAAAGAAAGTGTTTTGTAACATCCAATAAGAAACTCGTAATTAGAATCAAGTGATCATCAAGCGTGGACAAATGACAAAGGGTTTCAAAAAGTGGGGAAAAAAAAGCCAAAAAAGTCTATAAATAGACGCTGACAACTCATTTTCACCATTGCATTTTGAAAATTGACCAAAAGGAGAAAAATCCCCTTTTCTAAAGATGTTGATTTCGGGATCTTCAGTGGATGAAACGAACTTCCGCTTGGACCAAGTAAGTACAAATTCATCCCCCTTGCATTCCAATTAGTCTTTTATGCATTTCTTTTGTTTTTGAGGGGGTGCGCTCTCTTAAAAAGGGTGGCCCTGTGTGTACGCGGGCTATCCAAGGACAGCCTGCGTATGTACTTAGGAAGAAAACACTATGCCCACGTACATACATGGCTGAGGCCAAAACAACCCACGTAAACCCTCAAAAGCTTGGAAAAAAGTTTTAAAAGTAAGAGCTAACTCCCTTTTATTGCCATGGAATAGGATGTATGTCCACTGGAGGGAGAGGGAAAATGAGGACATTGACATAATGGTCGAAGAAGACCCTGCTGCAATTGTCGCATTGAAAAAATGCGGGCTGTGGAAGTTCTTCCATTGTCCGTTTATGAGGGCACAACCCAGGCTACCGAACGCCCTGGTTGACTACTGACATCTAGATGTAGAGGCATTCATGATAGAGGGGCATCTGTTGACTCCAATGACTAAAGACATCTACTTCCTAACTGGCCTCTCGAGGAGAGGGGAACCAGTCAACCTGTGAACATTTCCCTCTGGACCTTTTAACATTGAGGACTACATTCGAATGTACTGTGAGGCCAACATGGAGAAGGTAGGTTCTCAGGTGCCTATTCACAATATCACGAGTCTTTCTTTGAGAGTGATATTTCCACTTATTGGGCGGATTACTAGATCCGTGTTCGTGCACCAGGCTTCTCAGACACACATGCACCGTGATAGTCAGTGCCAGGAGGCCCATATCTTTGACTAGAGTATGACCATGCTCACATGCATGAAGAGACAATTGACAGAGTGTCGGCAATGTAGCAACAAAAACTTCAGGTTTGGTACTATTTTATGCTCATTATTCTTCGAGAGAGTACCCAGCCTTATTCCTAGAGAGACTGTGTGGGGGCATGTGGCCTCCTTCCTAGTAGTGTGTATATGGGAAGCATCGATGCCACGACAAGGGGGATGGAGGACCATATAGGCCTTCGACAACACATTTTTTGATTGGTGGGAACGACAGATTCTAGTGATAGAGGACTACCCCTACGCCAGAATCAACTTTTATAGGGATTCAGACATGCCTATGCCTGTCGAAGAGGAGCGAGGGGAGATAGGTAACATGTTTTTTAATGTTATTTAATTTTTTAATTGCTTTTGTATATATGATTTTCATGTGTGTATAGAGTACTAACTTTCGTGTATCTTCTATGTACAGATGTGGGATTAGTGCGCCCGACAGACTTCGCGAGGACTCAATGACATCCTTGACCAAAGGCAGGACCAACAGCAGTCGGTGGACCAACAGTCGCAGGGGGACCTCTAGTCGGAGAGGTTGAGAGGGTTTTGAGACGAGTGGAGTGCAACCTCACTATGCTCACTCGCACAATACCCATGGCCGAGATCGAGGATCTCCTGCCCTCCATGCAGCCTCATGTAGTGGGGGTGCCATGGACTTGGGTCCAGCTTTTCCAGCGTTTGGCCAACGTTGTTGTTCATTATGGAAAGGCCAATAGGCCTCGAGCTTATATAAGCTAGAATTTATATGTGTCGAGGGCACCTTTTTACATGTATGTTTTGAGGTATTAAGCCCAACGATGTATATTGAACCTTATTTTTGAGGCGTCTGCGCCCACTTATGTACTCACAACACTTTTGATATATATATATATATATATATATATATATATATATATTTACATCTTATTTGTATTATAGATCACATTGTTTTCAAATGTATGTACATGTGTATGTGTGTGCTTCTCTTTCTATGTGTGTGCAATATGCCGATCTAATACTTGATTAGCTAGAGTATCTGTCATATGATTAAATCTCCTAGGAACATGGATAGACATAATGTAATCAAAGTAACGTTCTAAGAGACATACCCTAAGGAAATGTCGGTGCAAAGTAGGATCATAAATGCAGTAAACTCCATTTAACTGGGACACAACTAGTTGAGCATCTAGGTAAACCCGGAGGTGTGAAATGCCATGCGACAAGGCATCACGAAGAAACTCTATTATTGTGTTATACTCGGCAACATTGTTTGTAACGTCCCCTAGACAAATACCTTTGGAAGATAGAAACTAACCTCCAGGTGTGAAAATCACCCAAGTTGTGGAAGCAAGCCTCTGAGTGTATCAGCTAGCATCATTCGCGAACCCAAAATGCACCTCTGATTCACTTGACATCTACCACAGTGAAAAAGAAGACATAAATAACTACATGTCCACAAAACAAAAAGACAAAAAGTTGTATAAGAACTATACATATGTACAAGAAGTCACCCAGGTGACCTAAGAGTAACACTTCTTAAGGTAGAGCCCATTTCTAGGCTCCGCCAAGGCATTTCCTTCAAATTCAAGCAGACGGTAAGCACCCTTATTTAAGACCTCCTTCACAATGAACGATCAAAACTACATGGGTTTGAACTTTCCTACCCCCATGGGATCTTTGTATTGATTGTAGACCAGGACAAGATCGCCTTCAGAAAAAATATGAGGATGAATGGACTGATCATACTGAAACTTGACTCGTTTCTTATGAGCCTCATTGGCCGAGACTGCATCATGAAGTTGCTCATCGAGATGCTCGATATATAGTAGGCGTTCCTCAAGTGGCGAAGTGTTTGGTAGTAATTCCACTTCCAACTGTAGAGAAGGGATCTGACACTCAATAGGTAAGACTGCTTCTAGCCCGTATATGAGTTGAAAAGGTGAGAAATTGGTGGCAGTCTTCACAGACGTTTGGTAGGCCCACAACGCTGAGTATAACATCAAATGCTAATTTGACTTGGAATAATTGATCGTTTGTTGTAGAATAGTATTGAGGGACTTATTCACAGCTTCAACCTGACCATTTGCTTATGGGTAATAAGGTGACGAATTCTCTTGCCTTAACCCAAGATTTAATGTTAACTCTGTCATCATTTTATTTTGGAAGTGACTACCATGGTGAGTGACAATCTCCTTCGAGATGTCAAACCTTGCTATTATCTGGTTAAAAATTAAAAGAGTCATTGTTTCACCATCATTGTTAAACGTTGGCATAGCCTCGACCCACTTCATGAAGTAGTCTACTGCTACGATGATATAACAATGCCCGCTAGCTGAGGCCGGGTGACATGTAGTGAAATCAATCCCCCACTTGGTGAAAGGACCAACAACAATGACATGAAACATAGGAGCAGGATGTGCCCGCATATTCCGAGAGAAGATCTGACACGGGTGGCACTTCTTGACCACCTCAACGCAATCCTTGATTAACATATCCCAGAAGTAACCAACACGTAGAATATTTTGGGTTGTTTCCAACCCAGAAAAAATACCACCACATGCTCCAGTGTCGCAGTCGTTTAGAACGAGCTCTGCTTCTTCGTGGATAAGGCACCGATGAAGAATGAAATCTACACCTCGAGAATGCAAAGTGTCATCGAGTATGAGATAGTTTTGTGCCTGATGGCAAATTTGTCGACGCTCATCACGGGAAGAAGAAGTGGGGAACTTCAAAGTATGGAGATAGACTAGTATATCTCCATACCATGGGTCTGAAGACACAATTAGAAAAAGATCTCCTTTGATAGGCGATTCTTCAAGCGTGATATCACTAGACTCGACCGGAAGTTCTGAAATAAGTCCGGCAAAGACCAATGACTTTTTGGATTTCGCGGAAACAAAATCCAAGTCAAATTCATGGAAGATTACAATAAATCTACTGATTTTTTTGCCAATGACCCGTCATGTCAACACATATTGAAAAGGGTTCACAATGGAAATGGCAGTGGTCTTGTGAAGCAAAATGTAATGACGGAACCGTTGGACAGCATGCACTGCTACCAAAGCAAGCTTCTCAACATTAGAATAGTTGATTTCCGACCCAACCAGGCCTCAGATAAGGTAATAAATAACATGTTCCTCAAGTAGATCATCCTCTTGTACCAAGACCATGTATATGGTCGTCTCTTTTACAGAAAACTACAACAAGAAATAGTTGTTATAATTAGGGGGTCAGAGCAGAGGAGAAGATGTAAGGGTGCATTTCAATGCTTCAAAAGAGCATTGAGCAGCTTTGTCCCAATAGAACGGGACTCCCTTTTTCAACAAACGCATAAACCCTTTAGTGATCTCGGTGTAATTCACGACAAAACGCCGAAGAAAGTTCACTTTCCCCTGTAAGCTCTGAAGCTGGGGTATGGTGCACGGGGAGGCAAATGAACTATCGCCTCAACCTTGAGAGGATCGACCATGATCCCTATTTTCGAAACAATGAAACCTAAGAGACAACCCGACATCACACAGAAACTACATTTTTTAGGATTCAAGCGAATTCGATAGTAGGGACATCGTTCAAAGATTAGTCGGAGGTGTGCAGGATGATCAGATCTCTTGTGGGAGCATGATGCTAGATCATCAAGATATTCCTCAACTATATGTCTAAGGTCGTGAAAAGAAAACGACATGGCCCGCTGAAAAGTGGCTTCGACATTCTTCAGGCCAAAAGGCATCTTACGATATGAAAATGTACCCCAAGGACAAATAAAAGTTGTTTTATGCTGGTCTTTGAGTTTGATCTGAAGCTGGTTATATCTCGAAAAACCATCCATGAATGAAAATACCTTGGAGCCAACACATTCATTGACAATCTGATCGATGAATGGGGTGGGAAAATTATCTTTTAGACAGGCCTTGTTCAAGTCACGGAAGTCCATGCACACACGAATCGTACCCTATTTCTTGTTAACTGGATGGGGATTTGACACCCATTCTGTCAACTGCACGGGGTAGATAAATCTAGCTTTAAGCAGTTTCTCTACTTCAGCCTTAATTGCTTCCGCTTTTCGAGGATTAATAGGACGAAGCTTATGTCGGACCGTCTTGGCGTCAATATAATTCTTTATTTCATGTTCAATGATTCTTGGGTCTATTCCTGACATTTCCTCGTAATACCAGATAAAAACGTCACGAAATTCCTTAAATAATTTTGTATAAATTTGAATCTCTTCAGGGTAGTAGTTTGCTCCTACAAAAACATTCTCCACAACATCATGGTTTTGGAGATATCTGTCGGAAACATTTCAGCGATACTTGCCATATTACCCTCGGCATAAACTGTGTGTGTATCAAGAGGATTAATAGGACAAGACCTATCTCCATTCACAATCGAAACAAATTCGTCTGCCTCTATTCTCCTTAAATCTGGAAGAAATTAAGATCTATGATGAAGATCATCCCAGGGTCTATCTGGACCAGTCAATGCCTCAATAATTGCCTCATCAGAGGGAAAGACAAGGTCTAAAGGGTCTGTATTGGAAAGAGAACCTTGAGCCCAAATAGGCTCGAGAACAAGATATAAATCTTGTGCTGGAGTCGAATCAGGATCGGTCGAAGATTGTTGGACAATGTTGTACACAACTTCAGTCGCAGACAAGGGAATGGCCATTCCAGGATTCTCTGTCCCTTCCATCAAATCCAATGGGGAAGTAAGAGTCCACGGATTGTGAAAGTAAGTCGTTCAAAATGACGACACTTGAAATATTTTAGCCCTAGGCTGGTCGGGAGCAGCCGATATAAGATTGACATTTCCAGAAGGTGGTGGGTAATCAAAAGTACCCATCAATGATGTACACAAACCAACCCCTAAGTTGATTGTGTCAGGCTGAGGATTATCAATCCTTCGGACCATGGAAGCCCCCGATGAAGGGTTGGGATGGGAAAATTCCAACTAGTCAATGGTCACAATTTGACCTTCATGCAGAAACAACAAGAGCCGAAAAATTGTAGCAACCACTGCATGCATTTCATAAGTCCAACTCCTACCTAAAAATATGTTGCACTAGAGAGGCACATTGACCACTTCAACTTCGATGCACACAATATTTCCTCCTAACTACACGAGGAAAGAAGGAATGATTCCATATGGTCTGAACGACTGACCGTCGAACGCCGTAAGCAACGTAGGTGACAGAGACAAACCAGGTTGGCCAATGGCCTTCCAACATGCCAACGACATCACGCAAGTCGAGGCATCCTCGTCAACCACAGTACAGAAGATGTTCTAAGTAAAATATTTCTTGGTTTAAGCCACTACTATCTGAAACGCAACGTGGTAAGGAAGACAAGGTTTCAATTTGGTTGGATCAAGAACAATCGCTCACGGGTTACAAGTCTCTATTGATCCCAAGGCAGATAACAGATCCTTTCTCTGTGAAGGAAAACTTTGGAGGACCTCCAAAGAATACATTGCGCAAGGGGTTTGTGCCAAATCCTCCACAATGGAGTAGTTTTGGGAAGCCCTCGTGTTTGGATTATGGGAAGCTTTCTTGAACGGCCCTTTCGAGATGCATGTCATTGTTTCGCTCGCCGTCTTCTCAATCTGGAGAGGAAGCGGTGGGTTTGTGGCTGCTTTGCCTTTTTCAATAGATTTTGACATTTCGTAACCTCGAGCCCCGGTCTCTATATGAGCCTCGACTTTCATCATGTAAGCATTTGTGGCTGGGTTATTATTGGTAGACTCAGGGGGTCCCTGACTGCCCCTTCCACGCTTAAGGATGATGAATCTTGAGCCATGTTTTTTCCATGTGGAAATGGGTTCATTAGCACAGTAGGTTGTTGTTGCGCCAATAGCTTCTGAGCTTCTGCAAGTCGAGGGCACAGATGAGTTGGGTGGTCTTCCATGCAAAGGTTACGTGGATACTTTGACTTCCTCTTCTCCGTTTTCCCCCGTCGGCATTGTTAGTAGCCTTTTTTTCCCCTTTACCCTTCTTGTTTTGTTGTTTCTTCTTTCCCTTAGGCTTCTAGTTTTTGTTAGGTTTCGTTGAATGCACACTATGTACATCTGACATTTGGGTAGGGGGAGCAGCCAAACTTGAGTTCTGGATATCCACAGTCTGTTGTATCGACAATTATTGCAATTGATTTGACAACAGATCAATGGAATTTCCTTATGTAGATCCCACAATACCATCGGCATGGGATCCAGATTTTTCTTAGCTTTGTCGAGGATATAACATGGCGCATCCAAAAAAATATCATAGAGCATGTCGGACTGAGAGTAGATCAGTTCAAGCTGTTGCGCTCTCATTATCGCCTCCTCCATTGAAAACACTTCAAAAGTTTCTACATCCTTGGATATGTAAGGCACCAAAGACTTCAAGAACCATTCCAGCAAGAAAGCTGGAGGGACCTGGACCTTAATCAAGATTTTTCGACGTCGACATTATCAGATGTGATCAGAGATATGGTCGGCCTTGGTCTGCTCAAAGTTGGCTAGCAATTCGGTTCTAGAATCGTATCTCACGGGTAACTGGAAATGGTTCAAAAAGACCATCGCCAAGTCATTGAAGTAATAATATCTTGAGCGGTCGAGATCAATATACCATTTCATGGCACCCCCGATCAGAGTGCGTTGAAAAAGGTGCAACTGGATGGAGTCGTCTCGCAGTGAGTTTGACGAGCACCATAAGTGAAAGGTTGTCATGTGATCACCTGGATCTTCTCTAGGCTTGCCTTCAAATTTTGGAATATTTGATGGAAACTTAATCGGCATGGGGGGCCAATGCAGATCATGATAAATTGGGTCATTAAGAAATATCGACAAGTCTATAAAATGTAGCGTTTCCAGAAATGGTAGTTTAGGCCGAGTATTATGTACAGGAAAAGGGGGTCCTGGAGTTTGATTGGCATCAAATTGCCAGGAAAAGTTGGATTGTTGGCCAGGGTTCTGGTAAAAACTGTGGCCTTGACCAACGTACGAAAACTGTGTTTGTTGGGATATCATCGGTTGACTCCCATAATTGGGCAACATGGCTTGGATGGGGATTTCTCCCTGCATGGTCTTCCAAGGATTTTGGAAGGGGATGCCTCTAGTCAATCCGACAGACATAGGTACGGAGCCCTACTCGGGGTTCCATTTGTTAATTTTTATGCCATTATTATAGTTCTTTGCATTTTAATAGATAACAACAACATAAGAACAAGATCACTGAGAAATACACATTCACAAGAGACACAGCATTTATCCTGAGAAACCCTCTAGGGGAAGAAAACCCATCAAAACTTCCTTTATATAGATAGCCAATACAGTGCCAAGAGATCTTATGCTAAAACAGAAAGTCCTCTCCAATATATGCGCCACTCTCTCTCTCCTTGCCGGTAATAGATCAGAACTTGTCTTTCAAACTGAGCAAGTGTGTTTTATTCACATGAGGCGTTGGCCTCCTTTATTTATACAAGTTCTGGCACATGTGAAGTGTCTCTTCACTGGCAGGGCCGACTTCTCCATCTGGGTGGGTAAACCCACCTTTATTATATTTCTGGGTCTTTTAATTAACTTCTAGGGATGACTTCTTATTCTGCCTATTACAATTGTCTGTTGACCAATCTGCAAAAGGGGATTTGGTCCTATTACAATATCCGACATGATCAATCCACAATGGGGATTGATCCTATAAATAAAATATCAATAATAATAAGAATACTCTTTGCAATTACATTATTTTAACACTCCCCCTTAACAAGAAGGGTATTCTTTAGCAGCATCATGCGAGAGAGAGAGGACAGCATCATCAACAACATCAGGTAAGAGGACAGCATCATCAATATCATCTTGGCTGGCGTATCTATAAATCATCGGAAGTTTTCTTCATCAACAGCATTATCATTCTCAAAGGAATGCCATCATCATCTGCATCAATATGTATTAGTATAAAAATTGATACATCATCATCATCACAGCACAAGGCTGGCTCTATGTCACAGTTGTTAAGCTGGTAGCTTAGTGCAAGTCACATCTTGCTTTATGTCTAACAACTAGGTCAGAAGCAAGGTATACATCATCTTGCTTTACGTCTAACAACTGGGTCAAAAGCAAGGAACACATCATCTTGCATTACGTCTAACAACTAGGTCAAAAGCAAGGAATCATCTTGCTTTACATCTAATAGCGAGGTCAGAAGCAAGGAACACACACATCGTCTTGCTTTACGTCTAACAGCGAGGTCAAAAGCAATGAATCATCTTTCTTTACGTCTAACAGCGAGGTCAGAAGCAAGGAACACACACAACGTCTTGCTTTACGTCTAACAGCGAGGTCAAAAGCAATGACTCATCTTGCTTTACGTCTAACAGCGAGGTCAGAAGAAAGGAACACACACATCGTCTTTCTTTAAGTCTAACAGCGAGGTTAGAAGCAAGGAACATATATACTCCCCCTTTCAGGGAGGGTCCTTTCGAACTATACCAAGCTTATCTCGAAAGTGTTCAAACTTTACACGAGATAGAGGTTTGGTCAACACATCAGCAACCTGTTCATCCATGCCAATGTACTGAAGCTTCAAGGCTCCTCTTTGTACCATGTAGCGGATGAAATGATAGTGGATCTCTATGTGCTTCGACCTGTCATGGAATAAAGGATTCTCTGTCATATTTATGCAACTTTGGTTGTCACATAGAATCACGGTTTCTCTCATCTCCAAGTCAAATAGGCCAGTCAGCAACTTTCGAAGCCATATAGCTTCGCAGTTAGTAGAACATGCGGCAATGTACTCTGCTTTCGTTGTGTTGAGAGCAATACTGGATTGCTTCCTACTCTGCCACGAGATCATGGCTGATCCCAAACTGAAACAACATCTAGAAGTGTTTTTTCTGTCAGCAACGCTTCTTGCCCAATCTGAATCAGTGTATCCACTCAATGTGAAGTCATGATCTCCATCATAGTTGAGACCATAATCCATTGTACCTTTAAGGTACCTTATCACATGTTTTGCATCCACTAGGTGAACACGTCTGGGCTCTACCAGAAACTGACTCAAGGTGTTCACGGAAAAACAAATGTCTGGTATGGTGTTCATCAGGTACATCAGTGATCCAATAATCTGTCTGTACAGTGTGGCATCAATCAAATCTAACAAAGTATCGACCAGTAGCTTCAGCTTCGCTTCCATGGGTGTATTCATGGGTTTGCATTCCAGCGTGTCGAATCTCTTTAAGATCTTGACTTTGTACTTCCCTTGGTTAAGGAAGATCCTCTCTGGACTTTGCCATACCTCAAGACCTAAGAAATAATGCATTAGGCCAAGGTATTTCATTTCAAATTCTGAGGCAAGTCTCTTTTTACATTCAGTGATGAGATTTTCTTATCCAGTTAAGAATAAGTCATCCACATATAGCAATAAGATTACTGGCTCATTATCCATAATTTTGAAGTAGATATTTGAATCTGCTTTACTCTTGGTAAAGCCTAATCTTGTCAAGAAACTGTCTATACGGCCATACCAAGCTCTAGGAGCTTTCTTCAATTCGTATAAGGCTTTCTTCAATCCGCAGACATGAGACTTCCTGTCTTCAACCTCAAATCCTTGAGGTTGCTCTATATACACTTCCTCTCCGATGACACCATTTAGGGAAGTTGTCTTCACGTCCATCTGGTGTAGCTTCCATTTCATCTTAGCTGCAAGAGCTATAATGGTCCTAATCGAAGTGTATCTCACTACAGGAGCGAATGTCTCTTCATAGTCAATGCCTTCCTTATGGGAAAAGCCACAAGCGACAAATCTTGCTTTATATTTCTCAATACTTCCATCAGCAGCATGTTTTATTTTGAAGAGCCATTTTGATGATACCACATCCTTACTTTTTGGTCTGGGAACTATTTCCCATACATCATTCTTTATTATGGATTGGTATTCTTCTGTCAT
>JASDQU010101464.1:189337-203749 GCA_032191745.1 Picea mariana
AAGTACAGATTCGCATCAACGTCACTTTTCTGAAAGCTCTGGCTTTTAAGAAAGCCATCAATCCTGTCATACCAAACTCTGAGAGCATGCTTAAGACCATACAAGGCCTTCCTTAGCTTGCATACATGAGTGTCTTTGTTATGCAGTACAAAACCATCTGGTCGTTCCACAAACACCTCATGTTCAATCTTTTCATTCAAGAATGTTGTTTTTACATCCATCTGATGTAGTTTCCAACCAAGAACTGAAGCTAAAGCAATAATAACTCGAATGGAGGTATACCTGGCTACAAGGGCAAAGGTCTCTTTGTAGTTAATTCCTTCTTTCTGAGTGAAGCCTTTGGCTACAAATCTTGCTTTGAACTTTTCCACACTCCCATCGGCTGCATGTTTGATCTTATAGATCCATTTGGAAGAGACCATTGATTTGTCCTTTGGCCTTGGCACAATGTCCCAGACATTGTTCTTTAGAATAGACATGTATTCCTCAAGCATGGCATCCTTCCATACTTGTAATTTATCTGCTTCTTCAAATGAAGCAGGTTCGGCATCACTGATGCTGCTCATCAGTGCAACATAGCCTCCAAACCTGTGAGGCCTCTTACCTTCCCTGAAAGTTCCTTTGGGAGCAGCTTATTTTTTTTGCTTCCTGCATTGTTTTTTTAAGCCATCATGGCTTCCTTTTGGATGGAGGTTCTTCAAGAGTTCTTTCCAACTCTTCAGCAAGTTCTAGGGACTCATCACTTGGCCCTTCATGAGGTTCCTCCCTCTAATCATCTAACTCTTCATTTTCAGAAGAAGGAGAAGCTGGTTGAACTGCTTTTGATTCCTGCTGTAGCTCTCTAGATTTCTTGGATGCGGCTTCCTCATGGAAAGTCACATCCCTGCTTACCTCTATCTACCTCTGACCTGGTACATATATCCTGTAAGCCTTGGAGCTCTCACTATACCCCACAAAAACCCCTTTCTTGCCCGAGGGTTCCATCTTTGTCCTCTTCTCCTTAGGGACATGAATGTATACAGGACATCCAAATATCCTTAGATGCCCTACTTCAGGTTTGATCCCTGAGAATACCTCTTCAGGAGTCTTGTCCTTCAAGATAGCATGTGGACACATGTTCTGAATATATACGACAATGGAGGTAGCTTCTACCCATAAAGAATTTGGCAGATCCTAGTCAAACATCATGGCTTTCACTGCCCCACAAATTGTCCTTTTTTTCCTCTCAGCAACACCATTTTGTTGAGGGTTATATGGCACGGTCAACTGTCTCTTGATTCCTGCTTCCTTGCAGAAATCCTCAAACTTGAGAAATTCGAACTCTCCTCCGTTGTCTGATCTAAGGGTTCTGATGTGTTTCCTTGTCATGTGCTTTGATGCACCACTGTCTACTAACCAAGTTTTCGGCCATGTGAAAACTGTACTGGATAAAGTAGAAACCAAGTAATATTCTTTTCTATTTTCTCTTTCATTAGAACGACATTTCTGTTTTCTTTTGGATTCATCATCCTCAGCAGTTGAGGCATGATGTTTCCCTTTCCTTGGATTTGTCTTCCTATACCAATAGTCTTTAGCAAAATGACCCAACTTATTGCAACTAAAGCATTTAATCTTAGATGTATCAATACTTTTACCTTTGAACATACCTTTGGTGTTTGACTTCCTCTGAGAGCCTTTCTGGAAAATGACTTTCTTCTTTCCCTTGAATCTTGATGCTAATGCAGAATACTCTTCTTTGGTTGGCTTGCTCCTGGTAGCAGTGTGACTCTCCTCTTGGAGGCAATCGTGCCATAACCTCTCAAACATGGGCTAAATCTCTCTCCCACTTACACTGGATAGGAAAGTCTCCCATGAAGAAGGAAGAACATCAGATATGGCCTACACTAAATCATCATCATCCACTGTGACTCCAGTGACCAAGAGTTGATCTTTGATATGGGCTATCCTGGAACAGAAAGATGTTATTGATTCACCTTTATCCATCTTCAAATACTTAAGCTTGTGCTTAAGTGTCCTCTTTTGACTTCGAGCATGTTTCTCATATAGATTTACCAAGGTATCCATACAATCCTTGGCAGTGATTAACGAAGTCATTGTTGGCATTATGCTATCTTTGATTGAGTCAAAAGATGATTCACTTGGCCTTTGCTCGACTCTTCCGGAAAGTCACTCTTCCTGCATTAGTGGTGGGTTCCTCCACCACTGCAGTCATATACTGCTCAAGTTCATGCTCCTGCAAGATATTTGTTATCCGAAGCTTCCACAGATTGAAGTTGGAAGCTCCTTCGAGCCTATCCTCGGCCCTGATTGAAATGGAGGATGCCATGGACCTCACACTGGAAACTTGATCAAGCTCGCTTGGATCTGTGTGTACCTGTTGTTGCACTTCAACAAGCTTATCACATGTTAAACTTTGATACCATGTTAAATTATGAGCTTGATTCAATACTGTAAGCTACTTTTACTTCTAACTGTACTTTTAACTCAGATTCTTAATGCATAATCAAAACTGAACAGTAAAAACCATAGAGAATAACCAGCATGCATTTTCACACCATACGTACCCTAGGGAAACCCTATACAGGGAGAAAAACCCCAACAAACAAACTTTCTTTATTGCAAAGATAGTGTATAACCACTTACAACATATCCACCATGAAAACTCTGCTCTTAAAGAGCTTGCCTATGACTCTAACCTGACTATAGACTACTGAGAGACTATGTTGTTAAAAGCTCTTGTTATAGACCAGCATTGAAGGTGTAACTCGCTGCCTTGTTGGACTGATATGTTGCCCTTTAATGGACTGATATTGCTGCATGTTATTGGACTGATACACAGCTCTAAAATGGATTGATATTGTGCCCTGTTGTGCACTGTTATAGCAGCCTCCTGTGTACTGATATTCGCTACCGATATGGACTGTTATAGCAGCCTCCTGTGGATTGATATTAGTTGTTATTGTTAAAATTAAGCAGTTGCAAGAGCCATTCTCCTAGAGGATGGCAAAGACCCTAGTTGAGATCTAGGGCCCCCAGTACACTCCTGGGGTTCTTGGTCTGGGACCAAGCAGTTAGAGCCATGGCAAAAGACCCCAGTGAGGGCCCCCAATGTATTGTTGGGGTTCTTGGTCAAGGACCAAGTAATTTGATGATTTAAGTCCCTATATGTGTTCTAGGGCCCCTGGATGTGTTCCAGGGAATCCTTGCTCATGCTTGAATTGATCCTTGGTTGTGTACCTTGGTGGATAAGACCCTAGATTTGATCTAGGGCACCCAGATGTGTTCTAGGGTATCCTGGTCTGGGACCAGGCAGTTTCTTGGTTAAGTACCAAGCAGAGATGATGTGTGATCTTCTTCTCTCCCGGGATGGTGCATGAGACCTAGGAGCAGTTAAGAAGAAGGACATGATCACATCATTGACCTTCCTCTTATGTTGGGATGATAAAAGCTTATAAGTTATATCATGAGACCCTTGTGGACATTTTGCCATTGAACAAGACCCCCCTTTGACTTTGTCTTGTTACTGTTGCTTCCCCTTGTTTGAGCTCCTCATTGTTTATGTGGTTTGGGTCTTTGCTAGCAACCTTGACTTGTTGACTATTCTAATTAATATTTTATGAATTAAAATATTAATTATTTAAATTGTTTATTTTATTAGGGTTTAATCTAACCCTAACCTCCTACCAAAACTATAAAAGGAGACCTCTGCCCTCATTTCTCTCATTCATTCTTCTTCCTCCAAGCATCTCTTGGTCTGAAATTTGTTGCGGCTCACTTCGTGTTCAGTCTGGTTTAGAGTGCGGCCTCCTTGGACAGATTTTTGTTGGTTTAGGGTGCGGCCTCCTTGGACAGCTCTCTTATTGGTTTAGGGTACGGCCTCCTTGGATAGCTCTCTTGTTGGTTTAGGTTGCAGACTCCTCCTTGGACAGTCCTCTTGCTGAGTTTTGTGGTGCAGCCTCCTTAGGACTGTCTCTCTTGCTGGTTTAGGGGTGCGGCTCTCTCCTGGTTGACTTCTTCTTGCTGGTACAGTGGTGCGGCCCTCCTTTTGGAGCAGTCCTTTGCTGGGTTTAGGCTGCGGACCCCCTCCTCTCCTCCCTTCCAGCCTGCCGCTTCCTCTTTGCTATTTGCTGCCACCCTTATGCTGTCATTGCCTCAGTTCTGGTGCCACCTGTAGGTTGCTCTACCTTACAGCCTTTATTACCCTAATCAGGGTTTGTTGAGGCAACCCTAATTTTTGCTACCTATTTCAGCCTTTTGCGGTAGCAGTCCCTATTCTTGGACAGAATTTGTTAGGGCTGTTAGTGGTTTCCTTTCAGCCTCTAGATTGGTCAGTGGGGTTTTTGTTTCATCCCTGTACTTGATGTTTGGTATGCTGATTGGTTTTCTGAGATCTCCCTAAAGTTCTTATTGGAAAAACTGTTCACAAGATCATGATGAGATCTACCCCTAAGGGTTTGATCAATGATCCTTAAAGCTTTTTCTTAGCATACAGAAAAGAGGACTACAACAAGCTCATCAGGTAAATCTGCTCTTTGTTTTTGCTAAGGAAATGTTCAGATCTGTTCTTTGTTTTTGCTAAGGTAATGTTCAGATCTATTATTTGTTTTTGCTAAGGTAATGTTCAGATCCATTGTATTATTTTTGTTATTGGTTTACATCAGAATTTTGGAAAATATTGCTGATCCAAAACTACAGTAGTAAATAAAATATAAAAGGATATTTTTGTTTCTAGTTTGCCCTTAAATTTCTAACAGTTGTTATGGACTGTTATAAGCCTCTTTTCTGGACTGATAAGCCTCTTTTCTGGACTGATATACACCAGCACTGTGGATGTATTTTGCTGCCCTCTAACAGAAATATTTGTTGCCTGCTAACTGATATATATGTGCAGCCTGCTAACTGATATATATGTGCAGCCTGCTAACTGAGATATATACCAGCACTGATAAAACACTTGCTGCCTTTCACCCTGTGTGAAGAATGAGGGGTCGACCTCTGCTTATAAAGGAGTGGAGAGGAGAAGGAGAGGGCTCGAATTAGAAACTTGTTCGCATGCTTGACATAACTCAACTTTACACTTTAGTTCGAATTTAGAACTAGACTTTAGACTTCAGTTACAACTCGCCCTTGACTTGACAATGCATACAAACTAACTCAGCATGCACATGTCATGCATGCAACATGCAACTAGACATGCATGCAATCATGCAACTAGACATGTATGCATGCAACATGCGACATGCAACAAGACTTGCCAACTTGACTTTGACCAGACATACAACTTGAGTTTGACAACTCAGCCTTGACATTCAACTCGACTCTTTACAACTCGACTTTCAAATTTATTCATGGTGAATGGTGTTACACGTGCCAATGCACTAGATCAATACATTTACATCATTTGCAATATCAAGAAGATTGTTTGTTTCTAGCTCATAGGAATTTTATGTTCAACCTAACTTTTGCTAGATGCATTGACTTTTGCTCATGTCTCACAAGACTTGACTAGGCTCACAGAGGTTGTACGTTCCCCCTGACTTTTGCACTAGTCTGTCTATGCTCACAGAGGTTGTACGTCCCCCTGACTTTTGCTTTAGACTTACATATTGACTTTTGTCTTAGACTTACAAAGCTTCTAACTTTGCTTTGGCTAGACTCACAAGATCATATAGCATCTCGTTCGTCTTGACTTTTGGTTTGACTCACAGAGGTTGTACATTCCCCTTGGCTTTTGCAATACCTCACAAGACTAGTTGATTCTCCAAATCTCCCTGGCTAGACTCAAGGTGGCCCATATGGCCTCTCATTGGAGAATCACTGTCAATGCTGCCAAATTTAATAATTGTCACTTGCACCCTCATTTTTCTCTTCATCACTACTTCAAGGAAAGACCCACGACACCATCTCTATTGTCTTCTTTGTTACATTATGATTAGGAAAATCACTAGCTTAGCAACATGTACAGAATCTGACATAAAGGCCACCCATGACTTTTCTATCATTATTTCTTTGTTTTCCAAACAATATAGGGTCCAAATAACATGTTGTTGCATGTAAACGACTCTTCAGCATCTTCCATCTTTCATCTATTATCTTCCATATTTCCATGTACTCATCTTCCACGTTATTAAAAGATTTTGCAATAGCTTCCTTACAACGATACATGCTCTCATAAACAAAACCCATAGAAAGGGTGTCACAATTAACCATCAACAAACTGAGTCACATATTTTTTAAATGTTCATAGCACTTTCCCAAAAGTTATTGTTTAAAATGATTTGTTCCACGACCTTCCCTTTAGAATATTTTGAAAAGCAAGAAGTTTCCCACTCCTTATTACAAATAATAACTCTTATACTTGTCTTTTCCTCAACCACTTCGATGAGAGCAATGTAATATGTCGCAAATCCAGTATCTCGTGTGGCCTTAGTAGATCTCTAGCTGCATGATTCTTGTACATGCTCAATGTGAGGTGGAAAATTTGTTTCCCCCTTCAAATTGCTTCATTAATCCATGGAAACTTTGCCAAATCATGCAACAACAAGTCAAGGCAATGAGCAGCACAAGGGGTCCATTAAATTTTTTTGTACTGCTCCATTATCATCTTCTCAACTCCCACACAATTTGTGGCATTGTCAGTGACAACTTGGACCATGTTTTCTTCCCCAATTTTAAGAATAGTTTCCTCTAAAATCTTGAAAATATATCCAGATGTTTTCTTGTGGTTTGTTGCATCAACTACCTTCAAAAATAAGACCCCTTTAAAGCTATAAACCAACACAATAAAATCTTACCCAATCTGCTTGTCATCTTTTCTTTTGACCTCTTGCAAAGAGTAGTACTCATCCTCTAGGAATTGGGAGGTACATATCCCTTTCCAAAATCTACAATCTTACTACATGCATTTAAAGAAGTAAAGACTTTTAGCCACATTCAATGGGATAGCAAATTCAAAACACAAGTCAGCCACAACATCATCAACCTCTTGTTTGTGTGCGAGCTTCCAAAGGGAGTTCAATGGTTTGTCCCACTTGATTTTGCTAGCTAAGATGAACTTCCATCTGTGCTTGAGAAAAATGAGGAAATGGAGGTGTAAGCCCTTACAATCTCCATTTGAATGAATTGCTTCTTGTATTTTTTCATCTCCTTAACTTTTTTTTATTCTCTCATAATCCTTTTCAAGTGTCCCTCTGAGTTATGCAGGCGCTCTTTTATAGCATTCAACACAAACTCCGTTGCCATTAGTGATAGCAAGTAGGTGGTCCATCCCTCTTGTTAAAGATCCAAAAAACAAATGGGCGCATAATTTGCATTTTAGATGTTTCCCAAGCCCATACAATTTCTACACATGTTTCCATCCTTTTGTTATTGATTTTGGAGGTGCCATGGTAAAGGTTTCTGTATCGGTTTGTTTTTGTAAATAAAATTTCAGATTGTTTTGTGTGGGTTGCTTTGTATGAGTAGAAAACTATAGTACCAAAAAAACACAATGAGATAACTATTTTAAAGTTTTGAAAACCATTAAAGAGTGAATCAACTAAGAATTCATAAGTTATATCATCTATGCTATGAAACATATGGAAACAAATGCTTGGTCATTATTGCCTACAGGTGAAAGTTCAAACTTCGTCCCTCAAAGTTCTCACTGCAAACCCTTAAACAGATTGGAAGATGAAAGTTGAAACAACGAAAAGTTGAAAACACAACTTGTTAGGTTGTTAGCCTATTGTAGCCTAGAAGAGAGATTGGTCCTCAAGTCCCTAGTTTTCTCTTAACAGTGAAACCCTTTCATCCCTCCAAACTCAACATCAATAATTGGGCAATGAATTCGCAACAACTCAGACTATTGTGCAATGCAATCCCCAATGGAATCACGGTTCAATCTATTGTGTTGCTGTGGAATCACGACTTTCTCAGGCTCAGGCTCCAATGCAATGTCTATCCGACTCCAATAGAATCGCACACTGCAACAAATCAGGCTCACCACTAACCAAAATCCAATGTGTATGAATCAAGCTCTAGTAGAAGCATAGCCTTAAGTCTGCAAGTGAATGAATCACAACAAGCAAGTCTCAACTCTCAAGTGAATGAGTAGGAACAAAGGCGACTTCGAAGGGAGCAAAAACAAATGCAGGGGCAGGGTGTCATTAGAAGGAAAGAAATTAAATAATGTGGGGAGAGTGGAGTTAGGGTTATGAGCCCTTTTTTCTTTGTAATCAAAACTCAAGAGAAATAAAAAATAAAATAAAATTATTAAAAGATAAAATGAATTTTAAGGCAAATTTGAATTTAGGTTCGACATTTTTCATTATTGAATTTGCATTTTGAATCAGTGCATTAAGGTTAGATCCAGTTCATCGTTTTGGATCGACAAACCTCAACAAATTTAAAAACCCCTTGAGATACGATGAATTTCGAACCTCAATGTTTAAGACATTGAACCCTATGACTTGACTTGTTAGAAAGCTCTTGAACTCTAATTTTCATCAAAGCTCTTGAACTCTAATTGTTAGAAAGCTCTTGAAGGCCCTTGTAAGATGCTACTAAAAAATTTGATATCAACTTCTATTTCTGCCTTTGATCTGAGACAAGGTTAGAAGTTGAAATCTTATAGACTAACATCTTAGCAGCTCCAAAAAATGGAAAATTGTATTAGCTAGAAAAATACTCCAAGTCCCCTTTCAAGTGTAGTAAGTCTCACTCAAATTTGACATCTTTAGCAAAAACTACAACTTTGGAAATCCAAGGTACTATTTTTTAGCCCAACCCTGTGATAGTCACAACTTTGATACCACTTGTAGATCTCCCAAATGTCATCAGAACAGAAAGTACAATAAAATATAATCCAAATAACAATAAAATCATTGAATTATTTCAAAACAAATCAAAAAGTATACAAAAATTTATGAATTATAAATTTATATGTGAGATATATAATGCTCTGACAGATTAGGAGGAAGCACAATGCTTCAAAGAGATAAGTTGCACACTTCCTTCCCTAACAAGAGAGATGAAGGCATCCTACCACCAAATGGGAGGACACCTTTAGCACACAATGATATAAGAGAACAAATTGCTCAATGATGATCTACTTTGAGAGAAATGCCCATATTTATAATAGGGCCAGCATTGCCTACACACAAAGACTAGCACTAGCATGGATTCACAGTGCACTAGAAGGCTATATTTAATAGCTTAATGATTATGTTTTGCTCAAGGCACAACAAATGATTAAGATAAAGAAACAAAAGATATGTGTATTGACAAAGAAATCATATGAGTACTATGTTGTTGAATTCGACCTTGCCTCCACTTTGAGTCGTACAAGTTTGTATCTGACAAGGATATGATCTAAATATGCCCTAGTTCAATGTGTATAGGATATCGAATATGGCTTAGATATAGCCTATATACAGTTCAATTAGGCCCAAATACCACATATCCCCATTCATTAAAAAACCTTAAAAAAAGAAACAAATAAAAAGACAAAACTCTTAAAAAGGGAGAACACTAACTTTTCAAATACAATTAAGAGAAATAAACATGTCAAATATTCAAAAGGTAGTAAAGATCCTTGATAGTATTGGTCTATGCTGTAAACATACACAGTAACAACACAATCTTTGGATAGTCGATGGCTAAAAACATCAAGAGGACACCAATTCACTCAATGGTTAGTTAGAGTGCTCTGTTTTTTTAATCAATATAACGACGTTTGAAAGCCTCAAAATGGGATGCTTTCAAGGCTTATGAATGCCCCATCAAAATACAGTTTTAGTAAAAGTGTCCAACATAACACATCTATCTTCTAGGATATTGTTCATATCACCTGTTTATCTACTAATGAATCAGCTTTTTTCTATGAAAATAAAAAAAAAAGGGCTTGCAACAACATTTTAAACAATGAGGTATAACTAAACCTAGGATAGACATTTCAGGCATAGGTAAAAGGCCAAACCATCATGGTATTTGATAACCTTAGAAGTATCCATGACTTTTTTAAATATACCAAGCACTTTTGGCCTTATACATGTATCATGACGAGGATCCAACTTTTCAAATACAATTGTGGAATAAACATGTGACATTTCCATAAGGTAGCAAAGATACTTCATAGGATTTGTCTATGACTCTATGTTATAGTTGTAGGCAATATCTACATAATCTTGGATGTGTTACATAGTATTTGTTGCATGTATATTCTTTATGTTCTTTTATATATGTTTTATCCAAATGTATAGTATGATATCTCCAAACTTTTCTAAGAATCTATCGTATTTGTATCGAAATACATATCAAAGTAAAACAAGTAGAGCAACAAATTACAACAAAATCTTTTATATTTCTCATTGACTAAACAAGTCATATATGGCATAATGTATGAAATGTGTACCTATTGGTAATAATGGACTCGATGTAACGAGATCAACCTATTACCTAGTTGCATGGTATTACGTTACAAAGATAGTTTTGACAATAGTCCATAATCCACTGTAATCAATGAACAAGTAAATGGTGAGTCACGTTACACCGAATATATGCAAAAGACTTAAGACCATAATTGGAATAACTAGTATTCGCCAAGAATAAGCTTAACTATTGCAAATGAATCTTAGGATGTTGCCAAAAAGTTGCTTGAGGAGAACATCCTACTTAATAGAAGAAAAATATAATTAGAGATATGTCAAAGTGTTGGGATCGGGTGGCCTGCACAAATGTTAATAACCAGAGAAAAATGAGATACAACAATTACACACACAGCACAACATAGCAGAGACGAATTTGGGGCAACGATATTCTTTATTGCTCAACCAATCTTGAAGAAATGGTTATAAATCCCGTTGAAGCACCTCACGGGCTTCTACATTCAAATAGAAAACACTCAAGCGTTTTCCAAGCATATGGAAGGCCAAACGCTTGAGGAACCAGCCACGAATGTAACTACAAGGGTATGTGTTGTCACAATCCAACAATCTCCACCTTGACAACAATTTCTTGATACCTTGCCCAACAACAAACATCACCTTCCTACAAGCCAAGAGAGGACAAACACCACCGCAACTTCTCTAACAACACTGGTTGCATGAACATGTCTGCACAGTTTGCTCTAGTATGGACCACTCCAGCTCCACTGAATCGACATAACCACAAACTAAATCGCTGCAACCACTGTGGGTGATACTCATGCTTCTCAAACACCAAAGCACCCATTTCCATGCTCTTTACTTGGTTTTGCCATGTGTCCACTGACAACACCAACTCCATGTGAAATACTTGAACATTCCCATCGCAAACATCAACCTTCCTACTAGCATATGATACACGAGACATATAACCCTTTTCTTCTTCATTACTTAGGACATAAACCTGAAGAGAGCTTACAATGGAAAGCCAAAGGGATATTTACTGGCTTCACATTATTCATATCGAATTTCCCGAGTATCTTCTCCACATACTTCTACTGTGATAACCAAAGCTTACCATCTTTTTGTCTCTATGTATTTCCATGCCAAAGATTTGTTTTAGCTACTCCTAGATCCTTCATATCAAACATCCTAGCCAACTGAGCCAACCTGTTGATCTCAACCATGCTTGTGCTTGCTACAAGCATAACATATAACACCAAGATAATAAATATACCATAAACACAATGGTTATACTCACTTCTTGTAAAATTTGGCTCACCATGAAGGAATCAAACAGCTTGTACCATTTCCTGCTCGAGCTTCAGGCCATTCAATGACTTCCTGAGTTTGCAAACAAATCTCCCTTTGCGATCTGGAACAACTCCTGATTGTTCCATGTACACATCTCTGCTAATGATGATTTGTGGGTAGTAGAATCCCACAATTTTTGTCCCTTAACTCCATCACTATAACCAACAAAGATGCACTTCCTTGACCAAATCCGACCAAGCTAGCCAAGTGAGCCTTCACCTCTCACCTCCAAGTTAATTTCAATGCTTCATTACATGCAATACATGGGCTCTAAAACCATGAGCTACCAGAAACACGTGCCCGAAAAACCACGACTCTTGACCTAACTTCCCCTCATGACCAAAACCGGCCAAACTTCCCTCAAAGATAGGGTATCCAAAAATACCACATACTCCCACCTATCACTTCGATCGTCTATACTTTACAAATGACATTTCAAAAAACCGGGGTACACATGCCTAACCAGGTCTTGCAGTCGTATGCTCATTTACATATAAAAAACTCCACCTCAAACTATGCATTCACACCTCTGCCTTGCCATCTCAGTGGGCAACCAAGTCCTCTTCCTTCCCGAGACTCGAACCCTTGATCTCCTTGAAACGTGCACAGACCTTGTGGCTGGACAACACGGTCTAGTGTCCATTTGTGTCGACCCTCCAAACTCTAGAGATCAAACCAATTGGACGCGGGGCTTGACCTCCACCTTTGGCAAACTCAATAGAGAACTCATCCACCGCTGCTCAATAGCTTAGTAGATCGACTCTATTACATGAGTTGATTCTTGATTCTTATCAATGAGTAGATTTGATTGTATCAACCCGAACCTTCTTTCAATAATTGATCTTTATGGTGCTTCCATCATCAATTGAATTTTTTATCCATGGAATGCTTAGGCTCTATCTATTCATATTCGGGCTCCTATGAGAGATGTTTTTTTTTGCTACAGCTGATAAAAACCGTTACTTGGGACGGTGCATGTGTAGAAAGCCTTTTCTTTTGTCCTTACCTATAGTAGTTATTAACTAAGTTATTCTATGGTACAGATAGCCGCATGTAATGACAGATCAAGGCCGTATTATTAAGAGCTTGTGGTAGGGATGGGTTCCGTTCTAATGCCTGAAAATAATATTCCAAAGCCTTCGTATGTTCCCCATTACTTGTATGCACAAGAACTATATTATATAGTATATAACTTCGATCATAAGTGTCAGTTTCCAGTCGCATAGCTTCATAATAATTTTGTAAAGCTTCCGCATATTCCCCTTCCGATTGAGCTGACATCCATTACGGTCGTTCATTCCATTTCAATGATCTCCACTTCAAAACCGTACATGAGATTCCCACCTCATACGGCTCCTCCTTTCTTTACAGTAGGTAATACGGGGAGTAATCCGTGGAATTGAAAAAAAAAAAAAAGATTCTGACCCAATATTATGAATTAACAGGGGCTAGTGTATTTCTAATGAATATCTAGCCATCCTTCTTGCAAAGATTATTTTCCGAACACCAAGGATCTTAGTACTAGGAATGGAACCTCTAACAATTTATTTGTTCTTAACGCCCTGTAATCTACGGGGATTAACCACTTCAACAATCTCCGATGGTTCCATGATAGGGGTATCCGAAGTACAAACGAGATGGATGTTTGTTGTCCCAACCATTCTCACTACCCTTTAGAAAAGGGTAATGCCTATGGACTATAACGAAGCTTTTGTGTTGTCGATTTCCATACGTAGTGCTTTCTCCCCTCATGCGCACCTATTAGATAAGTTCAACTATAAAAGCAAGGCCTATTGCATAGGTGTAACGTTTCGCTCGATACTAAAATCCTCAAGAGATTAGAGCATCTAAGGCTGCATTGACCAGGGATACACGACAGAAGGAATTGTTCTATCTCCAGAACTCACCTTCACTGAGCGTAAGTTTTAATTCACCCAATTTTGATTCCCGAATGCCTTTTTTTCCCCAAAAAAAGAAGAACGGAAAAAATATCAAATCACACCATCTCTGTAATAGGTAAATGCTTCTTTCTCCTCCGGAGCCATCGGGATTATTCGCAATAAGATATCCGCTACAATTGTGAAGGTCTTATCAATAAAATTGTCATTTCTCTGAGATCTAGGCATAGTCAATTACAGATTAGATAATTTCCTTCATTCCCTTATACAAATGATTCCATGAAAGAAATTTTTTTCTGGTGCACAATACCATAAAATGGATTTACTTACAATCAGAAATATGTTATCATTCTATTCCAATTTATTCTTTCAAATGGGAATAGATAGGGAATATTTGGAATAATTGTTCATTAGTAATATGAATAATAATGGAAAAAAGATTCGTATTAAAAGAATACTAGATTCGGTAAACTCGGGAAGTCCAGTTCGATCATGATCCGAACAAAGAAAGAGTTAAACGATCAAGCATTGCATAATGAGAATGAAATGCCCACCCAGCTATTGTGTGCTTTATCCATATAGATAAAGGAATATCAGGAAAAATATAGTGATCATTACACAAGATCATTGCCAAAGAATTAGTTCTTATACAATTGATAAGACGATAACTACAGATCCATATATATTCATAATATGAAATGGATAAGTTAATCTGTCTCAAATTATTGATTGGTCGATCTGAATAAGATCGTCAGATCAACAGGGATGATTGAGGATTTCCTAAAATAGGAGGAAGT
>JASDQU010101464.1:207172-253667 GCA_032191745.1 Picea mariana
TGCCCATAAGCACATAGGAAGATCTTGATCATGGATCATAGTCTTCATAGCTTCCATAATTGTTCTGTTCTTCCTTTCAGCTACACCGTTTTGTTGAGGATTATAGGGAGTAGTGAGTTCCCTCTTGATCCCAACATCTCTGCAGAAGTTCACGAACTCTTTTGAGGTATATTCTCCTCCATTGTTTGACCTGAGTATATTATTCTTCCTTTCAGAAATATTCTCTATCAAGGCTTTGAATTCCTTGAACTTGTTGAATACTTCATCTTTAGATTTCAAGAAATATATCCAGGTCTTTCAAGAATAGTCATCAATAAATGATACATAGTATACATACCCGCTAATGGAGGATGATGGCATTGGGCCACACACACTTGAATGAATGAGTTCAAGTACTCCTTCTGCTTTGTTGTCCCTCTTTGGAAAAGGGTTCTTGATATTCTTCCCTTGCGCACATCCATTGCATATGCCTTCCTGATCACCCTTGAGTTCTGGTAAACTTGTGACAGCTTTGCATATGTATGGTAGTGCCTTGTAGTTGATGTGGGCCAATATTCTATGCTAAAGTTCGCATGAGTTTTCAATGGCATGGGTCATGGCAGTCTCTGGGTGACCCTTTAGCTTATATAAGCCATTTTCTTCATTTCTAATGACGATTGCTTCATTTAAGGTTTCTCCTCTAGCCCACATAAAAACTTCTCCATTTATAAAGGAAACTCTATAGCCTTTCTTGTCTAAAGCTGATATGGAGAGTAAGTTCTTCTTTAAGCCTGGTACATAGAGGAAATCCTTCATCTTAATTGAGTTTTATGAATCTAGCTTGTAGTTTGATTCTCCCACTCCCTTGATGGGATATTGGTAATCATCTCCAAGTGTCACTTTCTGAGAAAAATTCTTTTCTGAAATACAAGAGAGATTACTTCTCTTACCTTTCATGTGCTTTGATGCACCACTATCAATGAGCCATGTGTCCTCTCCAGGTGTTACTGATCCTGAGAGGGCCGAGATCAAGACATGGTCCTTGATCATCTTTGTAGGTGTCTCTTCATCTTCGAAAATGTGGGCATGTTGCCTCTTATGTTTCCTCTTGTATTCTTCATGTCTGACTAGATAAGAATTCGCCTTGTGTCCCATCTTATCACAATGATAGCATTGTATAGATGAGAGATCTCTTTCTTTGCGTTGTCCTTTCTTCTTAAATCTCCTTGGATGAGATTATTTGTTATTGAATTTGTTTGATAGCTGAGTCTCTCTATGAGTCTCCCTTTTGAGGTAGGGTTTATTCCTTCCTCCTTTAGTGTGCGTGGCTAGGGCTTGATCATCATCCCTAGCTAGCAGCGCTTCACGATTCGCTACTCTTTTTTCTTCTTGGATGCATTCTTCCCATAGGTTGTCGAACTTCAGCTTCTCCTTTCTGGCACATATCGTCTAGATGAAGGCATCCCAAGGTCTTGTGAGACCATTTAGTGTCGTCATTATGAGTTCGTCTTCGTCTATGGTGTCTCCAATAGCTTGTAGCTATTCTTTGAATTCTGAGATTCTGGAGAAGTATTCCTGAATCATTTCTCCTTTCTGCATCCTTGTATTCTTTAGTTGAGTTCTAAGATTCATCTTCCGGTTTATGTTCTTTCCTTCATATAGTCTGGTAAAGGCATCGAACTTTTCTTTTGGGGTCTTCTTGGATGACACATAAGGGATCAGATGGTCCTTGATTGAATCTGCAATGATTCTTTTGGCCCTTATTGTGTCCTTTTGATGCTTTTCCTTTTCTGCAGCATCTTCGGGTTCTGGTAATTCGTCTTTGACGAATCTTGCTAGATCATTCTCTTCAAGAATGAGGCCAATCCTATATTTCCAAGCACGGAAGGTTTCCACTCCTTCTAACTTGTCAACAAGCTTAATGCTTGCAAACATCTTTACCTGGAGCTAGGAAAATGACCAAAAAATAAAAGTTCTCAAAATCAAAAAATAAACTTACCAGGAGGTGCGCTTGCCTGAGGCGAGCTGCCTAATGTGTTTGGATCTGTGAAAATCCAAAATTTTCCCCTTCAAATCTAATCTGCGGATTTCTGGACTGGTGCTTCTGGTACTGGTTTTCTGGTACTTCTGGTACTTTTCTGAAACTAGGGTTTCACTTTTCGAGAGATCCACCCACTGAAAAGGTGCGCTCTAGGTGCCAAAATGATCCTTGGGGGAGGGAACAACTTTCTAGGTGGTTTTGGAGCTGAAAATCTTCAATTTTGAAAAACCCTAATTTGCAGGTATGGCAACAGTGACATTTTTCGTTTGTGAAATATGCTTCCTTCAGGTTGGCTCTGATACCATGTTAATGTTTATTCCATTATTATAGTTCTTTGCATTTCAATAGATAACAACAACATAAGAACAAGATCATTGAGAAATACAGATTCACAAGAGACACATCATTTATCCTGGGAAACCCTCTAGGGGAAGAAAACCCATCAAAACTTCCTTAATATAGATAGCCAATACAATGCCAAGAGATCTTATGCTAAAATAGAAAGTCCTCTCCAAGATATACGCCACTCTCTCTCTCCTTGCCGGTAAAAGATCAGAACTTGTCTTTCAAACTGAGCAAGTGTGTTTTATTCAAATGAGGCGTTGGCCTCCTTTATTTATACAAGTTCTAGCACGTGTGAAGTTTCTCTTCACTGGCAGGGCCGACTTCTCCATCTGGGTGGGTAAACCCACCTTTATTATATTTCTGGGTCTTTTAATTAACTGTTGGGGTCGACTTCTTATTCTGCCTATTACAATTGTCTATTGACCAAGTCGCAAAAGGGGATTTGGTCCTATTACAATATCTGACATGATAAATCCACAATGGGGATTGATCCTATAAATAAATTATCAATAAGAATAAGAATACTCTTTGCAGTTACATTATTTTAACACCATTGGGTATGGAAGGGGTTTCTCCCGACTGACATCCCTTGCGAGGGAACTGATCCCTGCCAAGGATTCCAAAGTCCCTGAGAGGAGAAAACTCTTGTAGTCCCTCCCTGTGTAGGAATAGTACCCTGCATGGGGTTTTGTTTCCCAAAAATGGGGTTTCCCCCAGCCGAGACGGCAGCTAAAGAAAAAGCGTTGTTCCCAAATGCACCAAAAAAAGAGAATGACATTCATCCCACCGACATTGTGTAAGACAAAAGTCCTAATCTGCCTTCTCCAAACAAGTTGTAGTTAGCACTCAGACCGATAGTTTGTTGGAAATCATTACCGAGTGAGGGGGACGAAGGAGGTATATGACCCCACCGTAAGGGATAGCATTAAATGGAATTAAATTTCCCCCAGTAGACCCTTGCATGGGAGCATTTGAGCTCCCGGCCCCCAGACCCATGTTTTGTAAGGTGGATTAGGTAAGGACTGAGTTCGAATCAAATCAGGGCATCCCATATGAGAATGGAGGGTCTATCATGCTCTATGTAAACGGATCAGTGGTCGCCACCAATGACGGTATCCGACCACTGCCCGAGGTAGAGGGAGTCGAGACCACTGTGGTCTGAACTAGCAAAGGTGGGATAAGAGGCAAGATGCCCCATGTGGTAATAGCAGAAATGGGAGTATGAGGACTCCCGGACGAAGTAGCAGCATTTGCTTCCATTGTTTCTTGTAAAAATAACTAGTGCTCAGAAGGTGTCACCTCAGGAGGGATAAATTGTACTAAGATTGGCGCTGACAAGTCAGTGATCGAAGGGTTGGGTGACCCGAGAGATTTCACCCCAAGGTCAGAAACAGTAGATTCCTCCAAAGTTGAACAGTCTCCTTGCGAAGCAGGATCGAGCACATTTTCCTGTGGACAGGTCACTTTGAACGACCCTTGTTGGTCAAGTCTTCATCATAACAGTGGCGAAGGTGGATCCAATACAACCGCGGTAGGCTCTGAAGCCTTCGCGACCGACAGAGATCTTGATCTTCCACTTTGTGAAAAGATCAATCGACACAATAAGGCTTAACTAGCGTTTAAAACACCAAGCACACACTATAAAATTCCTATAAGACAAATCAAGAAGTCAACTATCTAGTAGGAAGAATAGTTACGCGAGTCAACACTAGAGCAACTAACCAGTGTAAGTGCAACTCAAACACAAAATCACCCTCTGGGTATACTCTGCGAAGTGTGACCCGATGTTTTCCCTAGGTACCGCGATATACCCTCGCAGTCACCCATTTAATTCCCTAGAATATTAGCAACTAAGTTTCCAGCTTGTAGTCAGTCACCAGGCGGGTACAATCGACAATCGGGCGGATCGCAATGAGCAGGATAAAAAGTTTGAAACCTATCAAGGGTATCGAGAGCAAGTGGTCTAGAAGACAATAGAGTATATTAAACAAATTCAAGGTCCATGAATCTCCATAGGAAAATGCAGTTGGTAGTATTCCCAAGACATATCATCAATATGTGTTCCCCACTACATTCAGTCTGACTTTGGAGGGATTATCTATGTTTCCTTTCCTTATGTGACCTCATGTTTAGCCTCTGTGTTAGAGGGGGGTCCCGGATAACTTTTACGATACTAGACTTAAACACTCCCTAACTCAGACTGCAATGTTTGTTCAATGACCTTGAAGAGTTTCCTCTCCAACCTAATTCAAGGACCTAACCCTAAACTAGTTGGTTGACCTTACAAACAGAAAAAGTCTAGTTTATTTTAGATTAAGCATTCTTTTTAATGGCTTGATTTACTCACAGGATATGGTGGTGAAACTAATGATGTTATAAGAGACAAAAAAGAGGAGAAAAAACGAAACTTGAAAGAAAAATTACTTCTAATCCAAAAGCAAAGTTTTATAACTAACTCTTTGTAACCAACTTTTCTTTAACTAACTTTTTCAACATCTTGTAAAAAAAAACCTAAAATGTAGTTTCGCTTGACTACAAGCTACTTATGTTTCAATAAATCAAGAACTTAAAAAATAGACTCTTTTTCCTTTTTTGCAAATAACCAACTCTAACTATTTTACCAAACTGAAAAGGAAGTCCTTTTTTTTTTTGAAATTGCCTTAAAGAGAAAACTAAAATAAATATTTTTCTTTTTTCAAAGCAAGTGAAAAGGGTAAAAAGAAGACTAAAACAAGACTGAAACAGATCTTTAGCCCACTGCAGATCGCGGGGAGTCAATCAAGAAACCAATAAGGCAGATCTACAATTCAACATCTTTCTTAAAACCCTTTTTAAAAGTAAACACAAGAAAATCAAGAAGACAAGTAAACTGACTCTAAAACTAGGCCATGGCTGTAAACATAGACTCTGGATTGATCCAAGAAACCCTGAGAAGTGTGAACCTCGATCAGGAAAGAGGTAAACTCCCTCTTTTTAAAAAAATTTCTTGAAACAAAGATGCGGGTTGCTGCATCAGTAGCCTGCGTACGTACGTGGGTTGTTTATTGATCAGAGCGCGTATGTATGCAGGCTGACTCAAGACAGAGCATGTACACCTCTGTATCTTTCCAAAAAAAGAAAATATTAGACAGTCTTACAGGGCAGGGACAACTGGTATTGCACCTAAAGGTGACCATAATCCCTTGACAGACTCAGAAAACTCAAAGAAACTTGAAAGGAAAACAAACCAATCAAACAACCCAAAATCCCCTAAAAATCCCTAGAGGCTATCCCCAGTATGGTCGCCAATTCTGCTAGCAAGAAATAACCCCCCCTTAACTACACCAGGGTTCAGAAGGTAGGCAGAGAAAATAACCATCTAAAAGCTAATTAATTCTCTATACTACCCCAAACATACCAAAACTAATATAAAGAAAGCAAAGAGAAAGGCGATCATGTAACTATACCTCTAATCCCGCGTCTGGCGATGATCTCCTCATTCTTGGAAGTTCCACTAACTGTACACCTCCTCCTAGGGCTGACCTGCATCCAAATATTGACAAACAGAGAACGACAAGCATGCTATTCCATATATAAGTTAAGGTTAGATGTTACAATTTCAAACATAAACCAATAAAAGTATTCAAGACACCATCATTTGGGACAGAAAAATGTAATTCTTTTATTCGTAACACGAAGATTATACCTTTACAATCTAAGTCAGCTATCATTATGTGAACCTGGTCCAGGCTCCTCTTCACCATGCTCCAAGTGCACCTTGTATGAACGTCTCCTCTCAACCTTTTGATCTCTTCTATGGAAGCTAATGGGTTAAATGGAAGGAGAAGGGGCTAATGAGGAAACGCTGAGGCAATTTCTCACAAAAGGCAACAATATCTTGGGAAAGGAAGGGAAGTGAAATCAAGCAGAGTTTCATTGTTATTATGATTAGCTATGAAATGAGACCCCAACACCTCCTTTTATATGCCAAAAGGATGCTTATTTGGTTGGGTGACGGGCTATAGCAGGTGGATTAGTTGGTAAACCTACAATAGCCCGTGAATTTCAACAAATTCCTTGCAACTTTTTTTATTTTTTGCAACTTTTGCAAGCATACGCGGTTTGTAATGGTGCAAAATGCATATGTACGTGAGTTGTAGTGGTGCAGGCAACAGCAAGCATATGTACGTGGGTAGTAATGGTGTAGGGCGCATACATCTTCTAAAAATTGGTTTTTTAAGAAGAGCTTCTTAGCAGTGCTTTGGCAAAAAAATGTAAGTAAGAGGGCCAAGGCCATGTATGCATGTGTAGAGAAATTTAGGGCTATAACACAAACCAATTGTGGAAATTTTAGTTAGCAAGTTTCAGGTAGGTGATTTGACCCTCCTTTTCATTTCTAATGGATTACATCTTTAGGATAGGTCCTGGTTGGCCACGGGGAAACCCTATCTAATATTTTTAGGGCCAATGTCTAAAATAAGGGTGGTTTCTATGTTGGGATAGTGTGGAAAACACGTGTTTTATGCATAGTTCCAGTATGGATTTTTAGGCCCAAAATTTCTCAGAACAATAAATTTTAAGGGGAAAAAGGGGTACAAAACTTAGATAATATGTGTAACCGACAAATCACTAAAAAAATGTGGTTTATGTGCAATATTTTTTTTCTATGGTCAGTGAGAATCAGGTTGTTTGAGGAGGTTTAGATTGAAACATGTGGTCCTATATGTCAGTGAGAATCAAGTTGTTTGAGGAGGTTTAGATTGAAACATGTGGTCCTATATGTTACCAATGACACTAAAGAACCAACTCGCCTCCTATCGTAGGGAATCATGGGGGAACTGCACATTTTATTCTTTAAGAAGATACCCACACTTTGAACACATGTATGTATTTGAGATGGAGGTTCTCAAGAGCCAAGGATGCAATGATGGGGTCATGTTTTCAAACAAGGGTAGGCGGGGGTCTGGGAAATGTGATCTGCACAGAGTTTTTTTCACATCCGGATTAGCTCCCAATTCATATTGAGGACTGTCTATATGAGGAGATGAAATACCATAGGAACCCAAAGTTACCCCTACCACCTAGACGAGCATGGGGCCAAATGGTATGTATGACGTGATTTGATTTGGATACATATAGTAGAATATTTCAATATGTGAATATATTGATCATTTAATATAAGTGTGTGCAGATATAGTGCCAATGAGGCTAGCAGGGTAGGCCCATCATGATGTAAGTGTGGATCCAAATGAGCCTACGCCATCAGGGTCTAGGCAAAGGGTGGACACTTATACTACAAGGTATCAAGCCATGGAAGAGATGAGACAGAGACTAGAATGATTGTTGAGAGGGGCATCCTAGTGCGGGTGGAATGATTTGGATGATGTTGATGCAGGAGATTGCATAGGGGCACCACCCTATTAGTGCCAGATTCTTAGGAGAAAAACTATGGCTGACCAGATTATTAGAGATGTTTCCAAGGGGGGCATAGTTACCTTACCTCATGACCCTCTATTCAATGAGGATGGGGGAATGAGTAGATTTATGGGCCTTATGCCCCTATTGGAGTTCCCAATTTGTTGTGTATAATTTGTAGCAAGGGTGTATACATAATACTTACTTAATGGTTGTGGGTTAGGCATAAACAAAATAGAAATAAGATCTAGAAATCTTAGTTCTACTCTAGATATATCATCCTCAAGCTTGCATTGTTCATGGAATAAAACAAACAAATCATGAAAATAGATCATAGCATGAACAACAAACTTACAAAGAATGAAAGGATGTTTCCATACCAAATAGATAGGCTAAAGATACACCTGGGGAAAAGATTTGTTTAAAATTAGTGGGCTCCAAATCCCCCTCCTTGGGATGATTCCTTGGCTTCCTTGGTGTGTGAGATCCTCTCCTTTATTGTGTGAGAAAGGATACTTGAATATGAAATACACTATCAAGAGGAAAAGGTGCTCAAGATTTCTAGTGTGATTTTGTTAGTATGTTCTTACTATGGATAGATGGAATATGGATGGAGATACTTAAAGCCTTTATTTATAGGGAAAATAATGGCTAACCCCCCTTGACATGGTCTTGAAAATAAGAGTTAAAGATGGTCAAATCAATGGTAAGAATAGAAACTAGGGTTTAAAAATGTCCACATATAACCAATTTCCCTTTTTGGCAAACTTGAGCTGGAAATAGTCAAAATTGTGTATTTGGTGGAGTTGTGCAACTTTTGGGGGTATTATCTAAGAAAGTAACGCAACCTTTCGGGTAATACCTGCACTACCCATTTTTGGTCAAAAATAGGCTTTGACTCAACAACTACCGGAGGTCGAATAATGATGAAAAATGAGGTGGAATGGAGGCTAAACATGTTGATGATGCCATATTTTAGTAAGACTTGTGGAAATGAGCAATTTTTAGGTGATAATATTTGCTAGAGGATATTTTTCTTTGATAGTCAAAGTTCATAGTACATACTACCTATTATGACTTTGACTTATAATCATTTTTAGGTGAGGTAGTTATATGGTGTTGGCTAGAGGATATTTTTCTTGGATAGTCACTTGGACATAGTACATACTCCCTAGTATGAATTTTATTTAAGCATCTCTGCATGAATTGAACCAAATTAAGAGGGTTCCAACACCACCTTATTACGACAAGAAAAAGCTCATTTTCTACTTCCAACAACTCACTTCTAAGTGATTATAACTAGATTTTCAAGATAAACACAAATCTCTAATAGTAACATCATTAAGAAGAAAGAAAAACAAAAATAATAATAAACATTAGATTAAACTATTCAAACACAAGTATGTCATGCAACCAAAGAAACAATATCATTTCTTCTTAACCTTAGGGATAGAAATATAATACCAAAGAGATGATATACCTTTGAAATACACACCAATTTTGAAATTATCTGAAGATGATTTTTTTATGGAAAGTTGGAACAAGTTGGCATGTCTTAAAATCTTAACTACCAATCTAGGCATGGGAGTTGTTCCAATTGATGGACTCTTAACATTTGATGGTGTCATTAAATTTGTAATTCACTACTAGGTAATGCAACTCTACTTATAATGGGGATCTCAAGAAGAGATTTGGATATAGTCAAAACTACATTTAAAAGTACAAAAATAGTTAAAAGTACGGACTTTTTGTTTTTCATTCAAACATGTATGTATTCATGGTAGGGAATTTTTTTTTTCCTTTATGAAGCATTTGTGTTGAAAAATGGAGATAAAAATCTATTATTCTCTAAGAATTCACTAACGGTTACTCTTGACTTTGAAATTGCAATATGTAGATTAGCATCCAACACTATTGGATGTAAACTAAAATTTATTAGTACAATTACAAATTAAACATTTATTTTTATAATTATAAATTAAATTAGGTGCAAGGTAATTCAAACTAGGTGTCTAATGTTTAAATTTACAAAACAGTTGAGGATAATAGATGAGGTTATTGAACTTATAACATTGTAGTGCAAGGAGTCCAACTAAAAATTACTTATGAGATTCTCTAAGACAAAGGATGAAACTACTATGGAAAAAGTTGAAGGTGTTTGGGTTGTAGAAACATGTCAAATAAAAGTTATAAAAAATATGGATGAAAATACATTTTTGAAATCCCAATTAAATTCTCACATATATAGCAATACACAAAACACCTAATTAGAATAAAAAAATAGACATAAAGTTGAAGGTGTTTGGGTTGTGCAAACTTGTTAAACAAAAATTATAAAAAAATACGGATCAAAATACACTTTCTGTGCTCGAAAAGCATTAAGAGAAGCTTTACAAGATCACCGTACTTTTGTTGAGTTAAAAGGTTAAGAAAGTTGATAATGTGATAAATAAACATAAGAACCTCCATATGAACTCCTAATTAAAACCTCATGTATGAATTCTGGATCAAAATCTCATATCGTCCATATATATTAAGGTAAAGTCAATGGTTAACAAGTACAATTTTAAAAATTGGTAATCATAACCGGATAGATAAAATCTCATCCTTGATAAATGGGATGGTTTCACATTGAAAATTGAATTAACAAGTGATGTCAAAGTGAAGCACTAAGATGAATTGATGTTAAGATGCTCAGAATTTGAGAGAAAATAAAATACAAAGAAGTTAGAACTTAAAACTAAACCCTGTAAGTCACTTACATTTACTAAAGTGAGCCTCCTCTATGTATGTTTGTGTATCATTACAAACTAATGTGCAGAATCGTCTCCTCAAGATAATGAAACAATATTTGAATCACCACAAGATATTTGATGTTGAGAGTTTAGATCATGTGCTGCATAGGACCGCTCTTGACAAATACAGAGGGATGGATGCATACAGGTATTGGTGTAGGATCTCCAGTCTGGGAAATGTGCATGTGCTGCCCATTATGAGAGATTTTGCAGATTTATTGCTTGATAGGTCCAGTGTTCAAGCCTTGATATAGCCATAAATTCATTGAAAATCTCCTGTATCACATGAAAAGCAAAATTTGTTTACGCAGTGAACACACAAAATTAGGGCCTAGAGAAAAACACTGAATCGAAACAACAGAACCTATCCTTAAACCCTCTATCCTCATGCACTTGGGATTTCATATGTGCAAGTTGACTAACCTAACGTGAAGTAGGTTCGGGTCAGGGCGGACAATTAAAAATTTTCCTTGCGTTAAAAGAGAGATGAGACAGATACGGTGGAGTGGAGGAAACCCTAGCTTAGCTCATATATTAACGGTTCAAGAAGAAGGAAAAGAAAACTATCTGTTGCGAGGTCAGGCAAACTATCCGTTGCAAAAACATCCGCAATCTTCGAGAGGAAGCAAAAATGGTTATATATATCAAACCTTGCACACTTTCGGCACTTTAACCTTGCACACTTTCGGCACTTTCTTCCTCGTCTGAGTCTGTGTGTGGTTGGGCATTTGAGCCCGAGTCTGTGTATGTGATAGAGGAGGAGGCAAGCCTGGACTGGAGGCAAGTAGTTAATCATCAGCTGGGAAACAAATTCAAAGAGGTAGTTGACCTACTCAATGCTCTTCTCTGAGAAATCAAGTTATTTGTTGTATTGTGGGGATGCTTCTTCTAATCGTTATGCTTGGCTCTTCTTCTTTCCTAATAATTTGATCAGGTATTTATTCCTATGTGTTGTGCTCTCATCTTCTTTCTTGATCCTTGCCTTGAGGGTTCGGTTCTGTTCTATTCTGATGGATTGGGAACACCCATTTGGATAGCTATGTTCTGGTGGGACAGGAACCCCGCCATATGGCGAAGTGAGCTTCCTGGCATACATTTGGGTGGGTGGTATGGATGGTAGAGGTCATAATCAAAGAAATCCAAGGCACCCTCTCTTGTTTCTTTCAAAAAATTGAAATCACCTGGCTACTCCTTCCAGGCATGTATGGCTATGTCAATCTTATTAGTTCAACAAGTAGCCAAACGGGCGATCCCAAACATAAGTTCTGTAGAAACAAAAAAGCTAAATAAGAAGGTTCAGTGAGAGTTGCTCACAGGAGCAAGAGCCACTACGCCTTACGAAATGCTTAAGGAGCTCTATATAAGGATCTCGCTTGACTACGTTTTTATTGGTGGTTATTCTGTGAAGCTCTCCACCCCAATGGTTATTCTGCAAAGCTCTCCACCCCAATGGAATTATTGTTCATTCTGATATATGATACTTTCACTCAAGGAGAAACAAAAGTTACACTAACATATGTTGGGACAACTTTTGGATACGAATATACATTTCCCTAAAATGAACACGATACTGCACAAGAAACAATATTGTGGAGAATAAATGAGCAACAAGACGGAGCAACTAGATTCTCAATAAGATGAAACAAAGATAAACCTACAGCAAAACAAAGATCCATAACTTGGAAAAGGTTGTCAACAAAAGAAATTGACTTACATTCTGTAGTAATATATTTTTCAATTTAGAATTCACAACTCTGGTTGTTGCTGGTGTTTAGAGAATTCACTTCCAATTCACAGCACTCGTTTTAGAGAATTCACTTCCAATTCACAACACTGGTTGTTGTTGGGGTTTAAAAAATCCACCATTTGATCTTTCATCTCTGTGAGTTGAATAAATAGAATATGCATGCATGCATGAGATCCATAAAAATAGGATTGTATTATAGAAAAAATATAACAATTTTTTTTTGAATTGACTTGGTAACATTCTTTTTTTTATTACTAAGATATAGAAAAAAAGATTTTTACCATTCTTTTTTTATTACTAAGATATAGGGGAATTAGAAATGACTAATAAACTTAAAAACTTATAAAAACAATAAAAAATAAAAAAATAGAACTTATTAAGGAAATTTCTAAGTTTCTAATTTATAGAGTCATAAAAACAACTAAAAGTGAATATATTAAAAAAAAAATTCCTTGCTCTTCAAATGAAAAAATAAGAAATAATTTCTATTTCAAATTTGATAAGTGTTTTTTTATATTAATTTTCATTTGCATTGAAAATCATTTTAAACCCTTCTATGAAGGGCTACATGGCTCTTGAAGGGCAATGAAGACCTCAATTTTGATCCCTGGTGCAGAGGTCATCGGTTATTCTAGCAATTTCTATTTATAGGCCAGCGTTTCCCTTTTCTCCATCTCTCGTGTCCTCCAACTGATCAATCACTGGTCACACTCTTTCTTTATTTTCTTTGAAAGCTTTTAGATGGTGGGTTTCCAAAACGAACCCCCAAATCCAAGAGAACACCTGGTACATCGACGGATTTTGGCCTTGCTCCACTTGAGTGTCAAGTTTGGCCAATTTGGATTAACTGCAAACCCTCTATATAACCTTGGATTTGCCTGCAAAGTGGAGCCTGCATATTTGTTGGAATAATATTTCAAACGCCAAACCCCCATGTCTTAACCAGCAATACAACCAAATTTCAAACAGGAAACAAGGTTTTTTTTTTATCAGTGACTTATGTTACATAAATTTCTTTTTAGCATGGCAGGTATGCCCCTAGGAAAATCTTGTTTTATTTTATGTTCATAGCTTAGCTTATTGCTCTCAGAATATATTTTTTTTTATAGAGGTGGTGGAATAGAAAATTAATAATTATTTATTTATAATATAAAACTAAATAAATTTAGATATTATTTTAAAGATTAACTGTGTAGTGTAAGTCATTAATATATAATTAAATAATATCTAATATCTTGCACTGTGAAAGTCCCTATATGTTTAAATAAATTTATTTAATTTTATTTTAAATAAATTTTTAAATTTTATAATTAAGAGCTATATATAGATAATTATTAAAATTGTTTAAGTTCTTTTCAAAGTATTTGTAGTAGAGAAGGGCCTATCTTCTTCCAAGTAGTGTAAAATGGCATATAATATACAATTTGTTTAAAGTTTTTAATAAACAATTTTTATTTTATTAAATTTAATTTATAAAATTTATAATGTTGATGATGAAGATGATTCACGTCCACTAAGACCGAATTAGTTTATTGTACCTTAAGAGGGTAACTGATTACTTGTGATTCTTTAAAATTTTGTTTTTGTGCTCGAAAAGTATTAAGAGAAGCTTTCCAAGATCACCATATTTTTGTTGAGTTAAGAGGAAGGTTGCTAGTGTGACAGATATTTTGAAAATGATATCTAATATGGGTATAGACTGGACAATCTAAGAGAAAGTTGTTTTCATCTTCAACCTTCTTAGTGTCACAAAGGTGACACACTCTTTCATCCCATGGTGTTTTAGGAATTGACCAACGCCCAGTTTCACTATGGAGCTCGTGAGAATTTGTTCTTATCTTAGCAATGCTTTTTTTTTTTTTACACTTAGCAAAACAGATAGATAATTTTGATCTTCTAGATTATGGTTGATTACATCCTTATAATACCTTAATTTTATTTTTTCCTCTAACTCTTTATCACACGACATTTTCTCCTTAAATTTTGATTTGACGTTGTTTTTAATAGTATCTTTGTTCTGCAAAATGGTGTCTTCCATGATTCCCCAATAGTTTAGCCAAGATCGAGCATCATTAGGGGATCCCAAACATAAGTTCTGTAGAGACAAAAAAGCTAAATAAGAAGGTTCAGTGAAAGTTACTCACAGGAGCAAGAGCCACTACGCCTTAAGAAATGCTTAAGGAGCTCTATATAAGGATCTAGCTTGACTACTTTTAAAGAAGTGTTTGGCCGGCATACGATGTTAAAATGGAAGCATGGAATTATGAACTAAATCAACTACGTTTTTATTGGTGGTTGTTCTGCGAAGCTCTCCACCCCAATGGTTATTCTGCGAAGCTCTCCACCCCAATGGAATTATTGTTCAGTCTGATATATGATACTTTCACTCAAGGAGAAACAAAAGTTACACTAACATATATTGGGACAACTTTTGGATACGAATATACATTTCCCTAAAATGAACACGATACTGCACAAGAAACAATATTGTGAAGAATAAATGAGCAACAAGACGAAGCAACTAGATTCTCAATAAGACGGAACAAAGATAAACCTACAGCAAAACAAAGATCCATAACTTAGGAAAGGTTGTCAACAAAAGAAATTGACTTACATTCTGTAGTAATATATTTTTCAATTTCGAATTCACAACTCTGGTTTTTGCTGGTGTTCAGAGAATTCACTTCCAATTCACAACACTCGTTTTAGAGAATTCACTTCCAATTCACAACACTGGTTGTTGCTGGGGTTTAAAAAATCCACCATTTGATCTTTCATCTCTGTGAGTTTAATAAATAGAATATGCATGCATGCATTAGATCCATAAAAATAGGATTGTATTATAGAAAAAATATAACAATTTTTTTTTGAATTGACTTGACATATGAAAAATTGGTAACATTCTTTTTTTTATTACTAAGATATAGAGAAAAACATTCTCACCATTCTTTTTTTATTACTAAGATATAGGGGAATTAGAAATGACTAATAAACTAAAAAACTTATAAAAACAATAAAAAATAAAACTTATTAAGGAAATTTCTAAGTTTCTAATTTATAGAGTCATAAAAACAACGAAAAGTGAATATATTAAAAAAAAAAATCCTTGCTCTTCAAATGAAAAAATAAGAAATAATTTCTATTTCAAATTTGATAAGTGTTTTTTTATATTAATTTTCATTTGCATTGAAAATAATTTTAAACCCTTCTATGAAGGGCTACATGGCTCTTGAAGGGCAATGAAGACCTCAATTTTGATCCCTGATGCAGAGGTCATCGGTTATTCTGGCAATTTCTATTTATAGGCCAGCCTTTCCCTTTTCTCCATCTCTCGTGTCCTCCAACTGGTCAATGACTGGTCACACTCTTTCTCTATTTTCTTTGAAAGCTTTTAGATGATGAGTTTCCAAAACGAACCTCCAAATCCAAGAGAACACCTGTTACATCGACGGATTTTGGCCTTGCTCCACTTGAGTGTCAAGTTTGGCCAATTTGGATTAACTGCAAACCCTCTATATAACCTTGGATTTGCCAGAAAACGTTTTTTAACCTGTAAGTCTTACTATAGAATGATTTCGAAAGTTCCAATTGTAACTAAGACACTGCAAAGTGGAGCGTGCATATTTGTTGGAATAATATTTCAAACGCCAAACCCCCATGTCTTAACCAGCAATACAACCAAATTTCAAACAGGAAACAAGGTTTTTTTTAGATCAGTGACTTATGTTACATAAATTTCTTTTTAGCACGGCAGGTATGCCCATAGGAAAATCTTGTTTTATTTTATGGTCATAGCTTAGCTTATTGCTCTCCTTATTTTATGCTTATGCTCATATCATAGCATAGTTAGTTTCTCAATGAATTTGCTCCCATATGGTGATGTATATTATTTTTTATGCTGTTGGATTTTATGAAATGAGTTTTGGCACTCATAAGTTAAAGCGCACCCACCATAACATTCTATTTCGGTTTCTGTGAGCATATGAGTTTTTTCAATGCACAAAATAATACCTATGATAAGTAAATACAAGCCGTTGGGATTTGGGTATTTTTGAGGATAAAATAAACATTAGGATTTGATTGTTTAATCTGAAGAATATATTTTATTTTTATAGAGGTGGTGGAATAGAAAATTAATAATTATTTATTTATAATGTATAAAACTAAATAAATTTAGATATTATTTTAGAGATTAACTGTGTAGTGTAAGTCATTAATATATAACTAAATAATATCTAATATCTTGCACTGTGGAAGCCCCTATATACTTACATAAATTTATTTAATTTTATTTTAAATAAATTTTATAATTTTATAATTAAGAGCTATATATAGATAATTATTAAAATTGTTTAAGTTCTTTTCAAAGTGTTTGTAGTAGAGAAGGGCCTATCTTCTTCCAAGTAGTGTAAAATGGCATATAATATACAATTTGTTAAAGTTTTTAATAAACAATTTTTATTTTATTAAATTTAATTTATAAAATTTATGATGTTGATGATGAAGATGATTAACCTCCACTAAGACTGAATTAGTCTATTGTACCTTAAGAGGGTAACTGATTACTTGTGATTCTTTAGAATTTTGTTTTAGTATTAAGATAAGCTTTCCAAGATCACCATATTTTTGTTGAGTTAAGAGGAAGGTTGGTAGTGTGATAGATATTTTGAAAATGATATCTAATATGGGTATAGGCTGGACAATCTAAGAGAAAGTTGTTTTCATCTTCAACCTTCTTAGTGTCACAAAGGTGACACACTCTTTCATCCTATGGTGTTTTAGGAATTGACCAACGCCGAGTTTCACTATGGAGCTCGTGAGAATTTGTTCTTATCTTAGCAATGCTTATTTTTTTTTTACACTTAGCAAAACAGATAGCTAATTTTGATCTTCTAGATTAGGGTTGATTACATCCTTATAATACCTTAATTTTATTTTTTCCTCTAACTCTTTATCACACGACATTTTCTCCTTAAATTTTGATTTGACGTTGTTTTTAATAGTATCTTTGTTCTGCAAAATGGTGTCTTCCATGATTCCCCAATAGTTTATCCAAGACCGAGCATCTTTATGCCATCCTCGCTTGAGTCGATGGTGGTTATGACTCGATTTTGAAGCAATTTTAGGAAGCCTCTTGTCTTCCATGTTGTTTAACTTGTTCTTATACATTATGTATCTACTCATAGCGATGCTCTCAATGGGGGAGAGGAGGATGGGATAGGGTGTATTTCCTTTAATTTTGAGATTATAGGTTATAAAATTCTTTTGTATTTTCTCTATCTTTCTCCAGGATTCACAACAGATACTACAGCCCCAGACTTCACATCCATAAAGAATAACAGGTGTAATAAGCGTCTCAAAGAGGAGTTTCTTCTTATCCCAACTCCAAATATCAACTGATTTACAATTGTTTTCAAGCCCATAATAATCTTTCAATCCCCCAATAATCATTTTCTCAATGCTACAATTCCAATTGAGCTTGTGGTGAATATCAATTCCAAGATATTTGTATCAAGTCACTTCCTCCAAGTTTTTGTTGTCATATACAAAGGTATCATAAGGGATCTTATTGGATTTAATAATCGTGGCCTTGGTCTTATCAGTATTAACAGTCATACCCATATTGGAGCAAAAATCCTTGAGGATTATTAGTTGGTTTTCAAGATCATGGGGACTCCTTTCCATAAGAACGATATCATCGGCATAAAGAAGAAGATTGATGACTATACCAGTGAGAGTAGCGCCGACACAACCTGTTTTTTCCAAGCAATCTTCTAACTTGTCAATGTATATGCCAAAAAGGGTAGGGGACAAGGGACAACCTTGTTTGACTCTGATATTGCAATTAATCTCTTTTGACCAGCCCTCGATGTTTTTAAACTCAGCAATAATGTTCTCATACATCCTTATTGCAACATCCCTCAACTCGAGAGGCACTTTTATCTCTCAACCTATTCCAAAGGTTTATCCTAGGGACCATGTCAAAAGTTTTTCTAAAGTCAACAAAAAAACAAAAAAGATTGGTTTTAGTATTGCAAAACTCCTCTGCAATGATCATAAAGGTAACAAGATGGTCCACAGTTGAATGATATCTCCTAAACCCGGCATGGCCTTTAGTTCTTTTACAGTGACTTTCTAGCCAGAGGCTAATCTTCTTTTCCAAAATAATTCCATAAATCTTGGCTAAAATCGGGCTAATTATAATGATCCTATAATTAGAGGGAATGTTTCTATCCCCATTTTTAAAAATAATAACAATGAGGCTTTGCGTCTGGGGTTTAGGAAAGTCCTGCTTGACTGCTAAATTGAAGAGCTTATGTATGTGAGGGATAAGGATTGGCCCTTCGATTTTAAAAATTTCATCTTTGTAGCCTTCAATGTCTTTATCTTTCCCATTTGCAAGCCGCTTAACCTCGAACTCTATGTCATCTAAAGAAAAAACTTCTTCCTTTGTAGGGATAATAAGAATGGTGTACATGGCATTAGGGAACTCGTAAAGAATTTTAAGGTAGGAATTCCAATCCCTTAAGGGAATCATATTATTTTCTTTAGTATTGTGGTTTAGAATTTGGCTCCATAACTCTTTAGGATCCAACTTATACAGCTGTGAAAGTTGCTCTTGCCTTATGGTGTACATGGTATTATGGAACTCGTAAATAATTTTAAGGTAGGAACTCCAGTCCCTTAAGGGAATAATATTATTTTCTTTAGTATTATGGTTTAGAATTTGGCTCCAGAACTTTTTAGAATCCAACATATATAGTTGTGAAAGTTGCTCTTGCCTTTTATTGATATAATGTATTTTTTCATTTTAAATAGGGATTTGTACATATTGATATTATCAAGTTTTAAGGACTCATTAGAAGCATCCCTAATGGCTTTCCTAACAATTTTACATTCTTTATCATACCAAGCATTGGTCGTTCTAGTATTCTTTTTATAGGACACCTCAAAAGAGAAATTGTTAATAGAAGTGGAAATGGTAGTTGTAAAATTATGATAGAGTTCTTCAATGTTGTCCTTATAAGTTAGGGTATTTAATTTACTATTTAAATCCTTTAAAAAAATGTCAACTTTACTTTTGTGAAAGTGAAAATTCCTTTGATTATCAAAATTCTTCAATGGCACTCCTTTGCATGGAAAATTTTAGAGTTAATGTTAAAGGTTTATGATCAGAGTCAGGATCATGATCATTTAAAAGGTCAAAAGTTGTTATTTGGTTGGAAATGAGGATATCATATATCACATAATCTACAACACTACTACCTATCCCATGAATACAAGCCATCTGGTTGGAGTTTGGCCACTTCATTACTCCATTGCAAATTATTAGGTCTTGAGAGCTTTAGAGCTTGACCAACTCAGTACCAAACAAATTCTCAATTATATATTTAGAGCTTCTTTTGTAGCTATTAGAAAAAACAAGGTCCTCATCTAGCCATAAAGGATTATGGCTGGAATCAGTACTTAAAAGAGTAGCTTGTTTAGTTGTAGTCCTAGCATTAAAGTCTCCTAGCAGGAGGATATTACCTTCATTTTTCAAACTATAAATATCTTGTTCTAAATTGTTATAGGGACAATTGCTATCTAGATTATTTTTCTTATAAAAAGTAGAATTAATAGGTGCAAAATAGCAAATTTCTATATACATCTTCTTAGTATTGGTGTCTGAAATTTATATCCAAATGTACTAATTGAAAGGGTCAATATTATGAAGTTGAATGTGAGGAGAAATGCTCTTTCTAATATAACAAGATATGTCTCCTATCCCTCTATGGTGGGATTTTGTGCTCCATGTCGAACACAAGACAAATCCTTCTATGTTAGGGATAGTGGTGATTTTAAGAACCCCCCCTAAATTTATATGTATAATAATTGAGCGAATCCCCATGATACATAGGAAAAATTGAAGGCTATTTTATCAATAATATAATATGTATATATAATTTTTTGGAGAATATTTTAACCGATTATATAATATTGTAAAATCTTAGAGAATCTTTCATTGAATTATAAAATCTTGTAAAATCTTGATGAATCTTTCACTGAATTATTAAATCTTGTAAAATCTTGGCGAGTCTTTCACTTAATTATTTAACCTTTAAAGTCTCGGTGAATCTTTTGTAAAGAAGTGTTATTCCTTGTCCTTTATGTTGGCCTAGTTAATATATCATAGAATTCATATTCCATATGATGGATGATATAATGAAAGGTGTTCTGGCATAACCTTGAAATTTGCAGCTTGTGTGTAAAGATCCACGGGATCCACTTTTGCATCTGTTTCTGCTGGTATGAGAGTTTAGAGATATGCCAAAGTGTAATAAACCACTTATGAAATATAAAAATGCAATTTACAGCGTGTATATAAATCAAAATATAGTCATGCAACAACCAAATGTAAGCATTGTTTCTATTTTATACTTAAACTATCAATAAATTCCATATAACATGGTTTTTTTTTCATTTCAGTGCATTAACGTAATTCCTTTCTTCCTTTCTCCCTTCTCTCTTTCTTCCTGGATTGGGAACTATCAATATTACTAATTTATACTCCTGAAAACTAGTTTCAATATATTTAAGTGCATAAATTTCAAGATATTACAAATATCATAAACCAATGAATAAGGAATAGACTATTTCAAAAGGGTGCCAAAGTTGGCCTTCATTATGTGTGCTAAATGGTTTCTAAGATACTTTGGATCAAAAGCATTGAATTGAAAGCATTGACATTTGCCAACTTCAAAATGTAGCATGCAATAAAGAAAGGAAATGTTTCTTTCGGCAAAGTGAATCCTTTGTGCTTTCATCCTCAATTTGATTAATCAAATACCACTTAATACACCATACACAAGGGTAATAGTTCTAATCCAACATCTCTTTTTCATCCCATACACAAAAATAAAAAGCCTAAGCCACCAAATCTTCAATAGGGAACCTTTCCTTAAAATGTATTGAATTCTCAATGACACTGGTCAAGCATCCATTTTGTAAGCATGTAGAGACATTATTTAGTATCTAGTTCCTAGTGTAGATACAAAGATAGGAAGGTACATTATCAAAGTTTCATGGTTGCATTAGTAGTTTCTTTTTGTCTCAGATCATCTGTGATTGTTTTCTCAAAATCATCCTGAGTATAGGGACATGTCACTGCCAACATTCTCATGAAATGTGAAGAAAGTCCCATCTCATCCCATTTTTTGTTTTATTAGTAGTGCTACAAAGTAAAATGGTGATCTAGGTGGTAGTTAAGGCCTTTTTATAATAGCCCCTAAATTTACAAGTTTCAGGTCAAATATGAAAATCACATGGTTTGATCCTTTCCCAGCTGTTGTTTTTAGGGTCCATATTACTTTACACATTATATAGCTCAACCATATCTTCCCAATAAGATATCTTACATCCCAATCAAATTTTGGAGTGAAAAGTTAACAATCCCATCAAATCAACTGTTGCAACTAAAACTTGGGGCACTCAACTCTTAGCCTTCCACCTTCTTTGTCCTTGGTCTTTCCATATTATTTTCCTTTCATTTTATGTTGTATATGTTAATGAAGAAGGGAATCACCCTCTTGCATGAGGCTTTTGGCTAATGGGAGCAGGATGCATCTCTTCTTAGATATTGCTACCACCATTGTACACAACCAATAGAGAATAAAATTTATGTCCACTACAACATTATTGTGTTTTATTTCTGCAATTGTCTTTAGTCATTTCATTCACTATTATACACATTACGTTTCTAAAAAAAAATGTCTCCACCATATTCCCTCCATAATCTAGATGACGATATGATTATAAATTAGTGCAACTATGAAAGGTAGAAATTTAGAATCTATTTTCTACAAAAGGATACAAATCAAAGATTTGCTTCTCACTTGAAACAAATAGATAAGAAGTAAAGGACATATATTTACCTCTTGATTTGGCAACACTCCTCAATTTCCCCCCAAATATGGCACTTAGTTCTGACTCCATAAAATTCTGTGTTCTAATTATTTCAGTTCTATTCTTAGGGACAACAATCTCCCAATCATCATTGCCACTAACTGTACCCAATGAAAAAAAAATTCCACCAGAGCCATTTAGGTCCCTACCTTCCAGTTTAAGTAGTTCATTGTGCAACTGATCTATAACAAAACTAAGAAATTCTTGAGCATCTTATTGTGTGGACCTTCCTAAAAAACTAAGAGGTTGGTCAGGACTAAAGGTTATAAATACAACATCAAACATGGTTGGATAAAAATACCTTCCCACCTCAATCCCTCATGTTTCATTTACATTCTTTTTCATATATTTGTCAATATCTTAGCTTATAAATTCAATTTGGGTGATGTTGGGCACTTTTAAAACCAAGAAACTATTGTTGGTCTATCTGGTAATTCTATGGGCCATGACATTTTTCTCTTGGGTAAGGAGGAAGGTGTAGATTTCCCAATTTTATTTTAAATAGTCCAATCCAAGCCATATTCTAGTGTTGTAGCAATTGATTCATTAAAAATTTAATACTACCTCCACACTAACAATCTTACTAGTGTGTCATATTCAGAAAGGAAGATTCATAAAGGAAAATAACAGTGGTTGATGAGCCAAGATGGCATATTAAATACATTACAATGAGTGTTGCACATTTGGGTTATTGTTTTTTATGTTCATGGTGGAGGGGTGGATCTTATATTTCAAATCATGAAAATGAGATAGCTCGGATCTCTACTGCTTGTAATGACATCATTATGCCTTATTGGATTCATAATGGCTTTGTAACAGTTGGTGTTGAGACTATGTCTAAATATTTAGGAAACTATGTCACACTTCACTTTGAAGGACTGTGTAGACTGTTCGTGGTTTTCAAAAGCAAGTTGAGGAAGTCCTATAAGACCCAAAGACACTGGAAAATGTTGTAAAGCTTGTAGAAAGGTCTCTATAATAAGTTTCCATCTGATTTAAATGCAAAGGATTATGTAATGGAAACAACAACAATGATTTGCAGTATAAGCTAGGTATAGACAGAAATACCCCTCAGTTGGATGCAGGTATATTAAGCTTCAGAAGATGTTGAGCATGCATTAGTAAACATTGTGGAATGATACTTTTATTTTGAAGCAAGATGCAATGAAGATGGCTATTTAAGAAAGTCATTGAATTTTTGTTGGGAATTATGTTTGTATGTTGTATAAGTTTGACTATAACAGTGACCAAACTAGGATCCATCCCTTTTATTTTCATTTGACAAGGAGTTTTAGGGAATCCCCGACATGCCAATTTTGGGCTTATCTAACAATGATTTCCTTTCACATGTTCACTATGCTTCTTTGGAGGATTTCATCAAACACTTGGATTGAAAAATCATATTCACAATGGAATATGTTAGCACTCCTTAGTTTCCCAAGGCTGACAAAAGAAACCAAAGAGGTAACCACAGACTAATATTTAGGATTGAGTAGCTAGCCCTACCAACCTAGAGAGGACTCTCTCATTTAGATCATCCAACAAAATGACTGAATGAAAAATATGTTAGGCTATGTATTAATCTCAATAATGGATAATTTGATTTGTTGGAGATGAGAAAAGAGATGGAGTCATATTTTCAAATAGGTCACTGTTTTTATAAAACCCTAATGAACCAGAAACAAGGATGCAACTGTGGCAAAGGAAAGATAGAAGTAAACATTGGTATGTTGATGATTTGGTTGTAGTATAGTGGTGATGGAAAGCAAAGGAAAGTGTAAACTAAGCATAAATTGCATATGAGTTCAATTTACAAGTTGAAGGTGTAAACAAAAATGGTCAACTTAAAACAATACATAGCATAAGATTGAATTTTGTAAATCACTTATTAAGTTGAGAATGAAGACAATTACAGTATGGAGATCATAAAATATATCATATATAGTAGCGAAACATTACACAATTGAAGAAAAAGACTCATACCAATGATCAAATCACAAGAATCTCTTCACAAGTCTGCAAATTGTCTCTGTGTTCAATTTAGGAAAAGTACAGGCATATGTTGCTCCTTGGCTCTCAAAATATCAGAAATCCCACCTCTAATACATTGCATTACATTCTTATATAATGAAAACAAGTCGAATTCCTCCTAAGGAGGTCGAATTCTACTCCAAAAAGTCAAATACATGCATCTATCCTATCATTGATAAAACCTAGGATGAGTTAGAACTGATTTTCCTCCTTTTCCTAAACTACTTGAGCTTATCCTTTAAAGCATCCAATACATGAATTAGACCTTATCAACTTGAAATTACATTTACCAATCCTTAATAAACTCATTTTTTACCATTTACATTCCCCAAATTACCATTTGACTATTTACATGGAGTCAAATATTTGCTACATAGAAGTGCACGAATCTGCCGGAAGCGCAGCGAAAAATAATGGTCAAAGACAAGCTGATATATCTTTAAACCTAATACCTATGTATAAAATTAAAGAGTTTTTTGTAGATGAATATGTTTTGAAAATAAACCTCTTTCAGTTTCCCAAAATTCTACTCCAATTCTTCATAGTATTCTCTGCAAAAAGATGACTAAAATAGGCCTTTGCGCATTCAGAAAAAATAGGTTGTAAACACGTACACGTACATGGATCTCTCTCCCTGTAACACCTGTGTAAAAAGTGAGATAGTTTATTGTAATTTTTCCTCTTATGAACAAAAAAATCCTCCAGTTTCCCAATATTCATCTCTAATGGGCCACAATCTTCTCTGCAAACAAGTGATTAAAAAAAGAAAAACTCTGATATTTTTGCACAATCAAAGTGCAGTCAAGTGCCAAATTTCATTTTTGGAGAGACTGTTGATCCTTGTTGTATATGAATAGATGCCTTGGAGTTTGGAACATGATAATATAGCTCTCATACACTTTATCAAATTAATAATCTCTGTCAAACTAATACTCTTTGCCTTGTAACTAGGCAAATTTTGCTAGAATAGACCAAAATTTGACTTTTGACTTTTGACTAACTTGGAAGATTAACAACTCTTGATTACTATGGAACATAAGACCCTAACAGAATCTACCACAAACATTTTTGGTAATTAGAAGGGAACAAAACATAAAACAGTAGATGGCTATAGGTGACTCTATCATAAACCTATGTTGTATGCTCGCTTAAACAAGTTGTGGGACACTTTCATAAATTTGTCATCATGTATTAAGCTCAAATCAGGAAAACCAAGAGTATAATTAAAAAAAAAAAAACTTAAAACAACTCTATGAACTAAAATAACAAGGAGTATTACAACAAAAATCCTACTAGGTTATGCCAATGGGAAAACAAAATGTTGACTAATTAACTCACAGGTTTTTAATGCTAATTCTAATTCTACCAAGATGTGGTTAGTCGATTTTTTTTTTTATATTGGAACATTTTTATCAACAAATTTGGAAATAAACTGCTTCAAACGAAAATTCAACATCATTGCAATAGCTGAAAAAGATGAGCAATACACTTCAATTCACCCATTCAACTTATTTTCCTATTGTCATTCCTGTGGAGAATGAGGAAAATCCACTACAAACATTATATATCATACACAATCCAAAGACATGAATATTCAATTTTACATTGCGTTCTATGAGAAACCTTTTGGACTCAAAGCATGTTTTATCACCATGTATTCTCTTTAGTTCCTATAGCTCCATATTTAGACAACTCTGGCAGTACTAACTAGACTCAAGAAAAAATACATAAATCATACACTCTAGCCAAATCAGGGCCATTTTAACTCCAAAATTTGAAGCATACAAAGAATATATTGCCACATTTATGTTACAAAGTTTGGCATACCAAACTTTTCAAAACTTCATAAAAGGAATGTGGGGAATGTTTATTGGCCATTTGAGTCTCTCAATAAGATAAGCTACCCTTATAGCGAAATACAACAACAAAATATCATCAAATAACAAATAAAGAAAAGAGTCCAAATTGTCCACACTGGCTCCCCAAGTTGCCCTTAATGAATACTTTTCAAGGATTAAGGAACTATGGCATCAAATAATGTCAAAATATGCAAATAAATACAATTCAAGCATGAAAACATAAACATATCGTGCACACATTATGTTAGTACCTAAATTTGCAGTGTCACACTTTTGACCTTTGGCCAAGATATCAAATTTGGTAGTGCATGTGACATTTTTTAAGACAGGGGCGCTATCGAAAGAATTTCCTTTATATAGTGCACGCCATGAATTGATATTCAACCTGAAAAATTTGTTAGAAGCCTGGATTTTAATGTTTTTTTTTTTATAAAAAATAGTGGGTCTTTAAGGCCAATCTCCAATTCGACTGCAAGGTAACCATCCTATGTCAAGACAGAACATTGAGGCCAAATATCAAACCCAGGCATTGATGACACTTATACCGATCTCACCTTGGCTTTTGTTTTCTTTGGATTCAAATAAAAAATTATTAGTTTAAAATTATTTTTTAAAGTTTGGTTAAAATTCTTTTGACTATCTTACACCAATCTTTTCAAATCACAACCGAGAGCTAAACTCACCACCACATTATCTGAATCTCAAGTGTTAAGTTGAGTTCATCTCAAGTGTCAAGTAAGTTGAGAGAAAGCACCCACAATAGATCCCAGGAGTCCATCGATTGTGCACAATTCGTCGAACAAGAATGGAAATGCTGGTGTATATAAACACATGAAATGTGTTTGTCCTCATGTATGTGGGATAATATATCCCATTGCATTAAAATGTGAAACCACCATCCAATCACAAGGGAAGAAACAATGTGCTAGAAATTGTCTAAAGGATGTGCCAACAACTGTCGATTTCATCCACAGGTGTGTGAAGGAGGTAAGATCGTCCAAGTGGTGAGGATACAAAAGAAAACACCAAATTTAAACACCAACATTCACCTCCATTTCCCCTTCGAATGTAGATGGTAATGTGACCAATGATGAGCCATGCAAAGGTGAAATATTTTGTAGAGTCTCACGATGGGAAAATTATTTATTAAAAAGTTTCAATAGGGGGGATTTGCTTGTGTAATTTTGGACATCCGTTGAAATACAAATAGTTTCTTTCAAGACATCATCAAAGTTTACATTCCATAATAGAGCTCCTGACATATTAATTAATATGTTTTCAAATACAGTCACAAAGTCCTGAGTTTCAGAATCAATTTTGCATAGTGTTATATTTATCTTCATCAAATACAAAGGGTATAAACAATGCCAAGTGACATTGAACCTAAATACAGGTATAGTAGGGCATCTAGGGCCGTATTCACTTCTAGCCATCTTGACATGGAAATTGGCATGCATGGGGCCGATTTTAATGTTTTATTCTCTTACTGTCTGAGATGGAAAGAGACTTTGATCATTATCAAAATGGGTTGACATTGTGTGTCGATGGTGGGATTGAGGTTACAGTGGTTTGTCATGGACACATAAGTTGCATCACAGGATAAACTCAGGTCACTTGAACTTCAATTTGGAGTTATCCCTGGTTTCTCGATGGTATACATCAGTTGGTCATATGTATTTATTGAATCTTGTTTCACTAGTGGAAAATCATTTAGTATGTACAAAGAATAGGGAATCTTGTCAAAGGCTTCATATACGTGGATGTTAAAACTATTGAAAAGTTTGGGGGAAGTGATTGGATTCAAGATTCAAACATTTATTTCATACCTGAGGGTTTTTGGAAGTCACCTCATTCAAAAGGATCAGATAAGAAGAAGTTATTCTTGAAGGTTGTTGCACAGTTGAAAGTGGAAGAAGTTTTTTGTTGAGGGTTTCTATGATCCAAGACTGGGTAGAATATCAGGATCCATGGAGGCAATTGGTTTTTGACTTGATGCATATTTAGAAATAAGAAAGCAACCATGGTTTTGTCAATATAATTACAAATTATCTTTACAAGTCCGATCTCAAAAAAGAAGAAGGATTTGTGTGGTAAGTTGCTATGGAGAAAAATCATTATCCACATGCAATGACTCTACAAGCACCCAACTATTGGTCAATAAATTTGCATGTTATGTCAATGGGGATAGTCTTAATTACCTTGACAAGAAACTCGTAGAGGATGCTTATGGATCATTTCAAATATTCTCCAAATTATTAGTTTGGTCAATAAAATCAAGTAGTTAAACATTTAAATTTTCTAAGATGTTTTTAGCAAATAAAAACATAAGCTCCATATCCAAATACAAAAACAGGTAGACTCATATCCATATTTCTAGGCTCAATAAGAATAAAAGGGGAAGCTACAGGAATTCAAGGAAACCAATCACCCAAATTTTCCAGGCATGAAATCAACAATCAAGAATTAGTTCCATATTTGATGGAGGATAGTTGGTAGTTGAAAGATGACTTTCTTGCATTTCCAGGTAGTTCAACATCATTTTAGGAGATCAGGGTCAACATTTTCAAGTTGTAATAAAGTAAAAATTTGAGGTAGAGGATAAAATTTCCAGATCTAAAGAAGGATTGCCATTCATAACATTCCAGATCTTTTGCAACCAAATAAGATATTCATGTGATTGTAATAAATGATTTATAACTGATTGCAAGTAGGATATCTTATAATAATTATGATTTTTATGTTATAGAGGGGGTTGAATCTTCCTTGGGGAAGAGGAGGTGAGAATAGGATTTTCGCAGGACCTTGTGTTCTCAATTGTAAGCCTACATCTTTTGATCTAAATCATCTCAATAACTGAGATTCCCTAGCTTTTCCATACTACAGTCTAGTGCAAAACTTAGGGATAACACATCATAGGCCACAATGATAACATGGGTGCCTTATCAGCAGGGAGTTATGTTTGAGCCCAGGTCTGAATCAAAATCATTAAAGAAAATCAAAAGAACATTGATCAAGATTAAAGGAAAATATCTTTGGGATGCTTGTTGGAAAAAAATCTACTGAATCAAGGCCTTTTGTATAAGGTACTAAAAATATATATAAGAAAAAGCATTGCAAGATGAGAAAACTTGTGTTAAGAAAAAAAAATATATTAATCGATTAAAAAGGAAACACTTAGGGAACAAATTTTGACATAATTCAACTAGGAGTCTAGGAGATTACACAATATTAAAGATAACAGAGCTACACAGTTCAACCCTTTCAACCCAACATTGAGAATCCACCCAGTCAATAAGCAAGAACCAATTCCAGGACTTACAACCCATAATGGTCAAAAGTATAGTTGATCATTCTCGTTGTTGGCTGTAAGTATTAAGCCACCAGTGAGAAATTTTACAACAACCTTTGCATATTGGGTAAAGCATATCCTTGATTTTAAATCCAAGAGTTCATCTAGTTAAATATTAAAGGCATTGACGAAATAGTAGAAAAGTAATTCAAGTAATAGAAGAGAACCCATGGATAGTGCACCACTATTTTTTCCACCACCACCACCATTTTTTCTACTCCCCTAGAAGATAAGACTAAGGAAACAAATATTTGAGAATGGACCATGGTTTTTGGGAAGAGATACCATCTTCCTAAAACTTTGGTTTCCCAAGTTCAATTGATCTCCCATGACTATTAGTGTGTCACCACCATTCCTTTATGGTTGAGACTCCCTAATTTCCCCAAGAAATGGGTCCAAACCAAGTTCAAGAATGCCAACTCTCAATTGAAGGAGGTGGTACATGACATAGTATTTCTCTATAACTAGGCCAAGGAAGTTGATCCACACGAAAAATGGGTGATAGACCTTATCAAAGAAGTATAGCTTAACATTGAGGATCAAAACAATGATTTCTTTCACAAACATGCCATAGAGAGACAAGCCCACAACACAATCTAGCATATCACCAATGAGAGGGCCCAACAATAATAAATATTGAAAATACAGATTATTAAATTATAGAGAAAAATATTTGGAGAATATTGCTGTATGTTCAATAAAAAACAACATCCCAAGGGCCCAACAAAAATCAATATTGAAAATACAGATTATACTAATTTATAGAGAAAACTATTGTGAGAATATTGTTATATGTTCAGTAATCGTTTGATCTGAATGTTATTTAATCTTGCACCTGAGTTACAAGAGGAAAGCAATAGAATATATCCAAGCTACTTCGCAACCTCTTTCTTGTACATCAGAATGAGTAGAGATGTAAAATATCTTTGCATTTCTTTTGTTCTTTGATCTATGGACTTTGTACACCTTTGTTCTTCAAGCCCACGCTTCTATTACCTCCTTTGATTATTTTGGTTCTTATTTCCATTATTTAAGTTCTTTTCGTTGTTAAGAAGGTATGGATGTATATAATGGAAAATGAATTATTCAAAGAAATCATCTTCCAACCTTATTCATAAACTCTCTGCAATTTTAGGGATCCTTTAGAGAAGTGTGTCCATAAAACTTTGAAAGTCCAAAGAAATCCAAATTTCATGGGAAAAATCAATACCATAAAACCCTAAAGGAAATCTATGGGTGAAATCGAAAATCCATGTGGAAATTGATGGGTGAAATCGTTCCTATAAAACTCTGAACTCTGAAGGAAATCCATGGGTGGATTTGTTCCCATAAAGCCCCGATTTGACAAAATGAAAAATGAACAAAATGCAGGAGAAATAGTCCAAAAAAAATCCAAATTCCATGGGCAAAGTAAGTCCCATAAAACCCTGAAATAAATCTATAGGAGAGATCCTATAAAACTCTGAAGGAAATCCATGGGAAAAAACATTTCCATAGAACCCTGATTTGAAAAAATGCAAGCGAAATAGTTAGAAAAACACACTGGTTTGAAAAAATCTGGGCGAATTACTTACCAAGAAATCTCCATTCCAAAAAATCGAGGCGAAATGAAGGTTCGGTCATGAAATTTGGATGGGAAAACCTGTTTCCATCGATTTTCTTTACGATTTTATGGGGACGAATAATCTAACCTATATATTTTTTAATTTAATATTTGGGATAAGCTTTTGAAAACACTACTTTAACTACTTTAGTAAAAATTCTCCCCCTTAAATTTTGAACTTCCAAATTTCGCCCCTAAAATCTTCTATGGTTAGGGACCTTAGACTCTGCATGCTCCCAAGTTTCAACTAGACAGATAATATCAATATCACTCGGGATCCAACATATCATAGGACCTTTGCACCATGGAGAGCCATGACGGTTCCAAAAAAGGATCCCGAGTGTCCCAAATTCCTATTTATTATTATCCTTATGGTCTCTATCCCTAACAATAGCTTTTCGATTTCTAATTATTGCCCATTTACCTTCTTTCCTAGCTTCTTTGACCTTTTGAACTTCCTTCCTTAATTCAACTTGGTCTTTGGGAATGAGGTCTTCATTTATAAATATTCCTAACCCTTTTAAGCTCGGAAATTTACTAAGTATGTTATGTTTATGGTCATTACAACTTACTTTGACATGGGTCAACCTATATTTGTGATCAATTATTTTTCCTAGCCTCTTTGCTTCTATGAGGTAAGTTGTATCAATTTGTGATTTATTATTTAATTCTTCTTTTAATATTGCTAGAGTATCCTCCTCTTGTTGTTATTTTATACCAAAAATTATGAAGTTCAAGGCTCTTTTGTTATGCTCATGGTCCAGTTCGATTAGCTTATTCATTTCCTCTTTGATGGGTTTGATATCCAGTTTTTTTTCCATATTACTGATGGTCAAATTGTTGGTTAGTTTTTCTTCTAGCTCTTTAATCCTCCCTCAAGTTGTGATTTTCTTCAACCCCTCCTTCTTGGGTTGATTGTTTATGTTTTTTCATTTCTTGAATCATATCCTTCATTGTGTGCAATTCACTCTTGAACTCTAAGAATCTATTCTCTATTTGAGTTTGAATGGTATCTTTAATTTTTTTATCAATCATTGCCTCTAGCTCTATTTGAAGTTTTACATCTGTTTCTTCACTCATTTTTTCTAATGATTCCAATTCTATTTGGATTTTGGCATCTCTCTCTTCTCTTTTTTTTTCTACTAATTCCATATAATCATAAAGGATCTCTAGGGTGATTTTGGGGGGCTCCCCCTCTTAGGGGAGTTTTTGGAATAGGTGGTGGAGTGCTCATATTGAAAAGAAGAGAAAAAAAATGTAACAATTATTATTTTGGGTTGACTTTAAAAATGGAAAATAATTTTTTTTAATTGATAATAATGATATTAATTATTATCTCTCAAATCAACTTTTACTTATAAAACTTAAAATAAACAATAAATAAAATATATTTAAATCTCTTTAAATTAAAATTGAATCAAAGTAAAAAGTGACTCACCTCATTTCATATATCCAATTGTGCAATAAGAGAAACCAAAAATAATTAAATTTAATTAAATTTGTTTATATGTATATTTATTTTTTAAAAATCTTATTATATAGTAATACATTATATATATTAGCAAGTAATGAATAATATAGTAATACATTATATATATTGATAAGTAATGAATATTTGTTAAGTTTTGTTGGTTTATATTTTATTAAAGAAGGAAAATAGTTAAAAAAAAAAAGGGATTTAACATCATTATAATAATATGATTATTAAAAAAATTATTAAAAATTTAATATATAGAGAACAATAATTATTTTTTTAACTAAACAAATTAAATCTAATCAACAATATCTTATAAATAAACTTGATCTAATTAATAATATTTCATTAAAAAATATTACATAGGATATATTATAATATATTTATTAATTTTGAATTAATTATATATACTATTATAAAAAAATTTCATTGAAAAATATTACATAGGATATATTATAATATATTTATTAATTTTGAATTAATTATATATATTTAGTATTATTAATTTTTTATAGACCAATTTTTAGTGAATTTCAATCATCATTATCACCATGATAAGTGTTTTAGTGAATTTCAATCATCATTATCACCATCATAAGTGTTTTAAATGTTTACAATATTATAAATATTTGGTAATAAATATGTATTGTATTTTGATTTCATATTATAATGTGTGTTTATTAGGATGAAACTTGTATTTTTAATATTTTATTATATGGCATTTTGATTCAATATTGTAATGTGTAATAAAAATAAAATATATATTTTTCATATTTTATTTTTTAATATGTATATATGTTATATATTATAATTTGAAATTATATTATATAAAAATATAATGAAACTTATAATTTTTAATATATGTATATTTATTTAGTATTTATTTGTAATATTGTAGTGTGTAATAAAATTAAATTTGTATTTTTCATATTTTATTTGTGTAATATGTATAAATGTGTGTTATATATTGTAATTTTAAATTTTGTTATATAAAAATATAAAGAAAAATATAATTTTTAATATATGTATATTTGTGTAGTATTTATTGTTGATATTTTTATTTTGCATACATATAAATTTGGAATAAAATATAAATATGCATTTTTTTTGTGTTGTAATTATAATTTATAAAATATTTTTATATGTTGATAAATATCACTATATTGATATATTAATGGGTGTTGGCTAGGTGTTTTAAGAAATTGTTTTTTTTTTTTTTAGGAATTCAACTATATAAATTTACAAGAATTACTATTTTTTGTTATTCAAAATCCATTTCTATATAGAAATGGATTCAACATGTTGAAAAACTCCAATACACTCGGATTATACAAAAATAATCATTCAAATCTAAAAATCCAATTCAAATTTCTAACAAATATCCCCCAAAAAAATTATCATTTGGTAAAATCTTTAGCCTAATGCAAATTTAATCTTTTTATGTTTAGATAAAACATAAATGTGTTAGGAATATCTTTACATTTATTTAAAATATTATAATTTTTATTCATATTATTATTATTATTTAAATTTCATAATAAGTTTTACATTTACAAATTACTACGCACATTCTAATAATCATAACATGTTTTGATAATCAAATTAAAAAATTAAATATTCATTTTCAATGAAAATCATAAATCATATAAATAATTCTAATAATCATAACATGTTTTGATAATCACATTAAAAAATTAAATATTCATTTTCAATGAAAATCATAAATCATATAAATATTTTTTTTATAATAACTAGTTATAAAAAATTATAAAAAAATTAAAATAACTATCTAATAATCATAACATGTTTTGATAATCACATTAAAAAATTAAATATTCATTTTTAATGAAGATCATAAATCATATAAATATTTTTTTTATAATAACTATTTATAAAAATTATAAAAACATTAAAATAACTAATAAATTTTTATATCAGTTAATGTTTTTTTTATATATATATATAATAATCATTTCTAAAAAATTAAAAAAACATTAAAATAACTAATGAATTTTTTTATATAAACATTAATAAGTAAATATTTTAATGAACGCAGTAACGTTATTAAGCATATTACATATTTACTCATTACAAACTACAATCATCTTAGCACTAAGCGTTAGGGAGGAAGAGGAGATGTGGGTGGGGAGGAGGCAAAGGGGCATTGAGGTGGGAGAGGAGAAGATGTTATGGGAGGGAATTACAAACTACAATCATCTTAGCACTAAGCGTTAGGGAGGAAGAGGAGATGTGGGTGGGGGAGGAGGCAAAGGGGCATTGAGGTGGGAGAGGAGAAGATGTTATGGGAGGGAATTGAGGTGGGATAGGATAATATGTCAGGGGAGGGGGAGGTGGAGGGGAGAGAGGTGTGGTGGAGGTGGTTAGGAGAAGTGCATGGGAAGGAATAGGGTATGGAAGATGGCCAAGGGAGGAAGAGTGGAGAGGTAGAGATAGGGGTAGGGGTTAAGGGCGAGGAGATATGGGAGGATAGAATAGTAGGGGGTGGAGGTACAAGAGGAGGTGTGGTGGAGGGAGAAGATGAGAGGAGAGAAGAGGAGGTGTGGTGGAGGGAGAATATGAGAGGAGAGGGAGGTAGAGGGGGAAGGAGGGAAGGGAAGGAGGGGTAAAGGTGAGGAGGGAGGGGAGAGTAGAAAGGAAGGGGGTAGAGGAAGAAGAGGAGGTGTGGTGGAGGGGGAGGATGAGAGGAAAGGGAGGTAAAATATTTGGGGAGAAGATGGGAGAGAAAAGGAGGGGGAGGAAAGGAGGGGTGTGGAGGAAAAGGGGGAGGAAAGAGAGGTGAAAGAAGGTGGTAGTGGGGCTAGAGGGTAGGGAAGATAATGTATTCAAGGTGGGTAGGGTGGGGGAATGGGTACTAGGAATGGAACCTCTAACAATTTCTTTGTTCTTAACGCCCTGTAATCTCCGGGGATTAACCACTTCAACAATCTCCGATGGTTCCATGATAGGGGTATCCGAAGTACAAACGAGATGGATGTTTGTTGTCCCAACCATTCTCACTACCCTTCGGAAAAGGGTAATGCCTATGGACTATAACGAAGCTTTTGTGTTTTCGATTTCCATACGTAGTGCTTTCTCTCCAAGGGAGGAAAGGGGAGAGAGTAAGGAGGTGGGGGAGTGAGTACGAGGGAGGAAAGAGGGAGAGATCAAGGAGGAGTTAGGAGATGAGATCAAGGAGTAGTTAGGAGATGCTATGAGGGGAGGATGCGGATGGAGGAAAAAGAGGAGGCATGGTAAAGGGGGAGGAGTAGAGGAGAGGAGGTGAAGGGACAAGGAGGAGAGGAGTGATATGGGGAAAATACCCTTAATCCAGGTCTAGTGACTAGGCAGAGCCTTGACACTTTAAAAGATAGAAATGTTTCTATTTTGCTCAAATCCAACAAGACCTAATGATAATTAAGGGAAGGGAGAGAAGATCGAAATGTGTACCTTAATTTCTTTCGTCTATCATAGATCCCTTCTTGTTTCTATCCGTTCCAAAATTGTAGGCCTCCTCCCAAAGCTGGCCTAAAACAACTTCACAGAACAAACTATGAAAGTATATGCGAAACTAACAAGGTCATCTAAAGGGTTAGATATTCATGAAAAAAATTCATAAACATAAACATAAAGACATAAATATCTGGGACAAGAAGTTTCTCTTTTATTGATAATAAGATTGGAAGTTACAACCTGAATATTGTCGACGTCACTCCACGAACCTCGCCTGGGTTCCTCTACTTTGATTTCAAGTGCACTATTCCCAATATGTTGTCCTCACAACCAACATGCCAATATAGGGTAAAAGGATGGATTGTATAAGGAGGATGACGAGAAGGGAATTTTGAGGATGAAACTCAGAACAAGATGCAAAAGGCTTGGAATGCAAGGGAGAAACTTTGACAGACTTCACTTGCCTCTTCTTTCATATATCCAAATGACCCCCCTAGGGCCCCTTTTATATGGAGAAAAGATGGTTAATTAGTTTTCATAAGGGCTATAGGAGGTAATATGGTTGTGCAACCTGACATAACTCATAAAATATGCCTGAAAGTGCGAAACTTTTTAATTTTTGCAACTTTTTAGAGTATATGCGGGCTACCAGGCATGCAACTAGCATATGTACATGCGTTGCATATGTAGTAGGGCACGTACACCATGAAAAAGGTTTTTTTTAATGATTAATCTTAGCAAATGTGGTTGGTGGATGTGTAAGTCAGTAGGCCAAATTAAAAAATGTATGATATTGGCATTTTGAGCTATAAGAGATGCCCCCTAATGTGTGAGGTCAGAAGAGAAACTGATGGTTGAAATAAATTACAACATCTTTAATAAAATGGGAGGGAATTGAGTCGAGTGATACCAAACAAGTATTCGCGAGCATTTCATATACAAAAGAATAATCATAATCATTGAGGCATGCATACCCATGCTCGAGACAAACTAAGCATGGTTGCCCATCAAGTACACTGTAGATCCATGTCATATATAGTAATCATGGCCATGTGACTAATGTGTATGCCAATATAGATTGTAGCCTTGAATATACACATCGGATATACATCCCAAAATCATCAAAAGATATATAAATACAATGTGATATGAATCTTCAGGAGGCATAAAATCTTGTAGTTGGAGATGATATCTTCAGTAACTCAAGCAATATCTTCAATATCTTCATAAATCAGGTAGGAGTGTAAAACTCATTATCTTGAGGTCTTCAACAAGCTGTCATAGAAATACTAGAGGATCTTGATTATCAGGCACAAAACTTCATTGATTTTGAATGTACACTTGATAGGACTCTTGGGATGGTCAACTTATGAAGGTCAAGAGACTTATTGAAGAATGACTGAATCAGGTTGTAATAATTTCCCTTGGACAAGAGCACAACATATGAAAAGACTTAGGCAACGTGTTATTGACACAAGCTTGTGTCACAAAAGGCACCACAAAATATCCATGTGTTTGGAAGAGTAACCAAACGGAGGAGTACATAGCTCTATGTAACGAGAAAAACTTCCTAAGGCCATACTAAATCCCAATGCTCTCTAGAAAATACGAAAGGATGTTCTCTGTCCAAAGGTGACTAGATTGTTTCCATTAAAAGATAATGTTTTCACATCCCCTCTTTTTGGAATATTTGAATTTTTTGTCTTTTTCAAATTTTTAACGAGCTTGAAAAGGAATAAAAGGATGCTACATTACAAATGAGGAACGAGTGTCATGGGAAAGAAAAATAGTTCCAAGCACATGGAACATATTGATGCTCAATGAAATGAGACATGTGTAGGATAAGGACACTCGGGAAAATTCTTCCATGGGTCAGGGTGTCAGAATGCAAAGGCAGAAATGTTGCAAGGCCTGCACCTACAGAATGTTGTAAAAGTTTAGAAATAACAAAATGGAGCCCACATTAGGCCAAAGATGAAAGAGTGAGACATGCAATGTGATTTGTGGATTGACACAATGGGCCTCCTTTAATGTAAATTTTTACAAGCCCAAAGAAGGTAAGCTCAATGATTTTCATTTTTAGAGAGTCTAAAAAACTAGTAAAAGAAGACTCCAAAGTGATCTTTTTCGTAAGTTTAGTCTCTAGGGCCTGAAAAAGAATATAATCATACCAAGGAGAACTCTTTTGGTCACTGGGGCCAGAGTATTTATTTTTCGTACATAGTCTAGCTGGTCCGGAAAAGGGTTAAACTTATACCGAAAGGACATCTCTTCAAAACCATTTTAACAAGTGTGGCAGAGACAAGATCACTCGACTATATTTTCAATTTTAAGGAGTCGGAAAAGAGCTTAACTATGAAATCCCTCGTCCTTCTTGGTAATTTAGTCCCCTGAGCCCGAAAAAGTAAAATTCATAACTTAGGATAACTCTCCCGGCAAGACATGTCTCCTGAGGTGTACCTTTTCTTGGGTAATCTATTAGTCAAAAAAAGGGTTAAACTTATGCCAAATAGATGTTAATTATGTACCAATTAACGAGTCTGAAAGAAAAAATGTCACTCAACGATCTTTTCTTATTTAGGTAGTCTGAAAAGGGCTTAAAGAAGTCTCCAAGGGATTTCCTTTTTTGTAAATAATCTCAAAGGCCCGAAAAAGTGATAAACCAAAAGCAAGGAGAATGGCCCTTTTTTGCAAATATAGTCCCTCGGGCCTAAAAAGGGCTAAAATTACACCTAAGAATACTCTCCTAGCGAACCGTAGCTCTTAGGGCATACCTTTTTCATAAAATTATCCATCCAGACCGGAAAAGGGGTAAACTATCGTTGGACATATGTTCCTTTGAATTTCACTTTAACGAGTGTGAAGGGAAACAAGATCACTCGGTAATATTTTCAATTTTAGAGAGTCTGAAAAGGGCTTAAAGAAGACTCCAAGGAGGCTCCTTTTCTTATTGTAATATAAATGAGGTTGAAAAAGATAAACAATTTCTCATTAGATGTCGCTTTCATAGTTTAAGTGAGATTCAAATACGACAAACCATTCTCTTGGGGAGTCCCTCGATTATTAGGCTAGAAAAAGATGAAGAAGAAGGATGAGGCTTCAACACAAATTCATGGTGGGACTAAAAGGACTCCCAAGCCTACAAAAGACTCACAGCATGGATGCCATAATGCAAGACAAGGATCTATCTAGGGAATCCATGGAAAGGAAGGCTCTACCACCTAATTACAACACTTATAAAGAAACATAAAAGGTTTTGTGTCACGTTTCAGTGGGATTGACCCTATGGAAAAGCAGAAATCATCAATAAAATGTAATATGTAAGGCGGTAAAAACCTAACCTATATGAAAATGGTGAAAACGAAACTTCGTCACAGGATGATATAAGTTGTACCCAAGAATTTAAGAATACTGAATACAAAGCACATACTACTTGTATATGACCAAAAAATCCCAAAAAAGAATCAAAACATCCATCGAACAAACCGCAGGAAAGAAAAAAGGTCAAAACTAGGTCACAACAGAGTCAAAAAATCTATAAATAGAGGTGAAAGGGGTCATTTTCACCATTGTTGTTTGAAAAAAACCCAAAAATAGAAAAAACCCTCTTCCTTCAATTGCACATTTGGAGAGCCACGGTGGACGGAATCGACTTGTTCTTGAACCAAGTAAGTACCCTTCTCTTTCTCTTGCAAATTCATTCATTTTTCATGGTTTTTAGAGAAAATTGGGGGCCACGCGCCTTAAAATTCAACATGAATGTGTGTGTATGCGTGTTGTCCATGCTTAGCGTGTGAATGTGCATAGGCTAAGCTAAAATAGGCATGCATACATCCGCGACTATCTTCAAAACAGGGCACATACATGCTCTTAAAAATGAGAAAACAAAGGCACTAACTCCCAAAAAAATTGCATGATTCGGGATGCACGTGCATTGGAGAGAGAGAGAGAATGAGGAAGTGGACCAAATGGTTGAAGAGGACCCTGCAGTTGTGGCTATATTAAAACAATGTGGGTTGTGGAAATTATTTTATTGTCCATTCATGAGGGACAACCGAGACTATCGAATCACCTTGTTGAGTATTGGAACCCTGACACGGAGGCCTTTATTCTAGAAGGGAAATCCTTGACAATCACCACTGAAGATATTTAGTTCTTGATCGGTCTCTCTAGGAGGGGTGAGACGGTAAAATTGACAACCTTCCCTCTAGGTCCATATCACATATCTCATTACGTCGATATGTATTGTGAGGTCGGCATGGAAAAGATGGGATATCAAGTCCCCCATTTAGAAGATAGAATGTTGGCTTGAGAGCGATGCTTTACTTGATTGAGAATATTACTGGATTTGTTGCTCTACATAAATATTATTGTGCTTAGATGCATTGTGTAGTGGAGTGTCTACAGCCGATGATCTTCAATTGGAGCACGACGATGCTCAACTATATGAAAATGCAGTTGACAGAGTGTAAACTGAGAAAGAAGAAGAACTTTGGATTTGAGACAGTGCTTTGTGCATTCTTCTTTGAAAGAACGTCAAGCCTAAGCCCAAAGGAGAGCATATGAGGGCACATAGTCACCTATCTAGAACTACGTATATGGGCCGCTTTTATGCCCCGCCAAGGAGCAGGGGGAGTAAAAGAGTCATATGATGATGAGTTCTTCGATTGGTGGAGACAACATATCCCAGCCATCGAGGATTATCCCTACGCAAGGATCAAGTTCTTGAGAGAACCTGATATGCTTATGCCCCTTGACACAGCACGCGGTGAGATAGGTACATACTCATATATATGTGTGTGTGTGTGTGTGTGTGTGTGTGTTAATTTATAATTTTATTTACGAGAAAGAAAACATATTTTTGTTAATGTCATGGTACTAACTCAAGAAGTATTTTATGTATAGATGTGAGACTAGTGCGGCCAACAGACCTCCCCCGGACTAGGCGATGTCCGCGAGAGCAGGCCTAGCGAGGAGGAGTCGCAGTAGTTGCAGGGCCATCGTTGGAAGATGTTGAGAGAGTATTGAGGCAGGTAGAGAGGAATTTGACGTCCCTCACCCGGAGCATGATGATAGAAGACAACGAGGATCTGCCACCATATATGCAGCCTCACGTTGTGGGAGTACCCAAGGCATGGGTTCAGTTATTTTGGCGTCTATCCAACGTCGTAGTACATTATAGTAGGGCCAATAAGCCTAGATATTAGACTAGTACTAAACATCATGAGTGCTAGAGCACCCATTTTTGTATCTCTCTATGTATTGAGGGCTTAAGCCCAACGATGTATTCTTGAAACTTTTGAGGCCTATGGCCCACATTTTGTACTGTGACATCAATTTTTGGACACATTATATATTTACATATATTTTTGTCTTATCGAGTAAATATATTTTGTACAAACATATTTACATGTGTGTGTATGTGTGTGCTTTTATATTTATGTGTGTGAAAGATGCCAATCTAAAACATGATTTTCCAATGTATCAATTAATTGATTAGATCTCCTAGGAACATGAATATATGTAATATAATCAAAATAGCGTTCTAAGAGACGTACCCTAAGGAATCTTCAGTGAAGGATGGGATCATGGACGCAGTACACTCCATTTAACTATGACACTACCAGTTGAGCATATAGATGAACACAGAGGTGAGAAATACCATGTGACAATGCATCACATAGTAATTCTACTTCAAAACTGTACTCGACAACATTATTGGTTGCTTCTCCTAGAAAAACACCTCTAGAAGATACCAACTGACTAGTGGGCATGAAGATCACCCAAGATGCGGAAGAAATCCTCTGAGTGTGTCGGCTAGCACTATCCATGAACCCAACATAAACCTTAAATTCACTTGACATCTGCCACAATGCAGGAATACAATAAAATACACATCCATAGAACAAAAAGGTACTAAAATGTATAGATAAAAATATACACTATTCACAAGAAGTCACACTTAGGTGACCAACTTAAGCATAATACTTCTGAATATAAAGCCCATTTTTGGGCTCAAGAAAGGCATTACCTTCGAATTCAACCAATTCATAAGTGTCGTTTTCCAAAACTTTCTTAATAATAAACGATATGAACCACATGGGTTTAAATTTTCCCACCCCCAAGGGATCTTTATCTTGATAATAGACCAAGACAAGATCACCTTCGAAGAAAACTATAGGGTAGAACAAATGATCATATTGACACTTGACACATTGTTTATGAGCCTCATTAGCCAAGGTTGCATCTCGACGTTATTCATCGAACTGCTTGAGATAGATAAGATGCTCTTCAAGCATAGTTGTGTTGGGAAGTAGTTCTGATGGAATTTTGATATTCTGAAAGTGTTGAATATAACATCAAATTCCAATTTGACTTGGCCAAATTGATTGTCCATTGGAGAATAGTTTTAAGAGACTTATTGACAGCCTCCACTTGACCGTTCATTTGTGGATAATAGGGTGACGAATGTTCTTTCTTAAACCCTAAATTTGATTTTAAATCAATCATCATCTTATTTTGAAAGTGATTTCCATGGTCCATGACAATCTCTTTCAATATATCAAACCTAGTGACAATTTGGTTGAAAATGAAAAGTGTCATTGTTTCCCCATCATTACTAAATTTTGGCATGGCTTTGACCTAGTTAGTGAAGTATGTTAGCCTATGGCTTACCTTTACCAATCACTAAGTCTAAATTGTCACCTATATTTGTATTATTCATTTAAGATATTAGTAATATATCCTCAAGTGATGACTAATGATTTAATTAAGATTGCCTAGCCTAGTCATCATGCATGATTTTAGGATCTAGAGAAAATCTCTCTATGAGGTGGCATCACCCATTGTACTATAAATATGTAACAATGGAGTGAATACAATGAGAATTGGCTAGTGAGCCTTTTCCGCCATGTTGTTGTTCTTGTTTATGTTTTATCACAATTGGTATTAGAGCCAAGTTGAAGAAATGGTGATAATATGAGAGATTTATTTAGTTAATAAATGGTGATAATGGTAGATGTTGCTCACACCAACAAAATGCAGATATATAATATTTGGGATGTGCAATGAAAATAAAGAGATCCAAGACATCGTACGGACACAATTCACACTTTGTTGCACAATGTACAACAGTGTACATATTTTGCAGCCTATAAAAAAAATTGGAGCCATCATATGAGAGAGGACGCAATGTTATAGGGAAGCGTTATTATTGTCCTGAGAGGAGAGATCACTATTCAAGATTGGTAGTTGCAAAGAATATCTTCCCACAAGGATCGAAGACATTCTGCATGTTGTTAAATTAAAAGATAAGAAGCTAGAGTTTGGAGCGATTTGGTGCTCAAGCGAACACTCTTCTACCTTCACACGATTTTATGTGGTTGTTGTTGTGATCTGGTGTGGCAAACGAGAAATCGAAGAAGTTTACGAGGTATATCTGATATGTAGTACCTGCATTTCATAATAATTAACATTTTCTTCAATATGCACCAATGATGTACACAATGATAGTTGTCTAGCAATCTGTGCTGATGCAAATCAAACAAGCATTGTTTCTGGTTGAGTTTTGTTAAATATATTGTATCCTCAACAGTCTAACCGTACACTGCCAGCTGTACTGGACAGTTGTACTTTCTATTTTTGTCTTGCTTGAGCATATATAATCTCAGCTATTTCCTATTGTAAGGACCCTCTTCAGAACACATCATCATCTTCTGAGTTCTGTACTTCTTCATACATTTGAATATACTATTCTCTTCTCTCTGCATTTCTCTTTGCCTGACAATTTATCATGGTATCAGAGCTACAGCAGTAAGACTCTTCACACAGTTGGGAGAGCAACTCGATCCTCACAGCGCAGAGCCTCACGGATCTTGAAAGCACGCGACACAATATTTTCACAAGGTTTGGAGAGTTGTTCGTAATACTCTTTAAAGATCGTTGAAGGAAGATTGCAGAGGTTGCAGAGCATAATTCGCTCGAAAGAACGAGGAAGCAGAGATAGCAGAAGAAGAAACTTTAAAGAAACCTGCACAGTTTTTCAAAGAACCATCAAAGATTGACGCAGAAGAGTTGCAGAACGGAAGTTCGCTTAAAGAACTCAAAGAAAACGTTCAAAAGTGTTAAAGATTTATGTGAAAGGCAGAATCGTTTAAAGATTTCAAGAAATCGCTCTAATCTGTCAAAGATTGTAGCAGATAAAGAAGAATTCATGAATTTCTTTCAAACCTTTGAAAGATTCACAAATCCTTTCTTCCGCAAGAGAAAATTCCGTTAAATTCGGAAAAGATCGCGTCAAACACGCAAAGAACAGCCATTGAAGCCGTGCAATTCATCCTACGAACGGTTCCAAGGAAGGAAACCAGACAAGAAGGGACAAGGAGAGCGTCGAAAAAGGCGAAAGAATTTCAGCCGTCATATCTTGAACACAGGCCCGACAGCCGTTAGATCAGCAAGAAGTTGCACGACTATTAGTCGTGTGGAGTGCACAGGAGTGATTTCGACTTGTAAAGTCGCGAAATCCCGATGTCATCTTGACCATCCGATCAAGAGACACGTGGCGAGATCCTATTCCATCGCAAAATCGGGAATCGGGAGTTGGATGAGCGAAAGAATTTGCTCTCCAAAAACTCCAATACGCGAAATCGCGAAATCCCGAAACGATCACAGCAGTCCATTTCAGAGGACAGGTGGCAGCAGATCAACGCATCGTCATATCGGCATTTCAGAGTTCGGGGTTTTCTAAGTCCATTGCAACAGGACCTCGCAACTTGCAAAATTGCGATACGCGATATAGCGATACAATCTCAGCCGTCTGTTTGTCAGGACACGTGGCGAACATCGTAGCGCCCATCGGCAAATCAGCATTCGGGGTTTCAAGCTGTCAAAGATATTTGACATCGCAACTCGCGAAATTGCGATACGTGAAATCCCGATCAGATCTCTGCCRTCTATATCTCCTGGACACGTGGCGGACATCGAGGGCACCGTCAGCGTATCGGCATTCGAGGTTTCACGTTGACAAAGATTTGGCGCATCGCAAGTCGCGAAATCCCGAGGCTGAATCAGGACCGTCCATTCTTCAAGGACGCGTGGCGCAAATCCGGCGACTCAGAAAAAGTCCCGAAGAGGAAAGCGTCATCGGCACATCGAGATTTGGGAAATCGTGAAACTTGAGAACAAGTGATCGGGTTTCTTTCCAGTGAAATCCCCGACGCAAATCTGAGTCGTTCATCTTTCAAGGACACGTGGCAAAGATTGAAGCTTTCGGGAAAAGTCTCGATAAGCGAGTTCATCGGTTTTTCGAGATTCGACATTTCGCGGATCCTGCAGACAAGAGGTCCGGGACACATCATATCGTGAAATTGCGAGGAGAGATCACGATCGTCCGTCTGCTAGGCCACGTGGCAGCAATCAACGATATCGGGAAAAGTCCCGAAACGAAGCACGCCATCGGAAAATCGGCGATCGCGAAATCGAGGAGGCAAAGAACCTCGACATCAGAAATCGCAAAATCTTGATTCGCGATATCCCGATACGATCTGGACCGTCCAATCAATGCACGATCTGGACCGTTGAAAAGTTGAAAGGCTATTTTTCGCATTTCGGCGATTTGAAAGCCAAAGAAACGGGAAAAGCCTGTAGCGCTTTAAAAGAAAGACGCGTGGTCAATTTGCAAGGAGACCAAGGGCCAATTCAAGCCCGATAAGCTCCCATCGGCCATCAGAAATCGACATTTCTGAGATCGGAGGTAAATACGAAATTTTTCCCTCTATTCTTTCTGAATTTTTTTATATATATATGGCATCGTCTAGCAATCTAGGACCAACTTAGGGTCCGATTCTTCTTGGTAAGAATTACGAATTTTGGTCTCTTCGGATGAGATCGTTCCTGCAAGCACAAGAATGCTGGGAACCAGTGGATCTTGGATATGTGGAACCAGATCCAGCAGCCCTCACTGCCATGACAAATGCCCAGAGAATTGCTCAAGCAACTCTGAGGACCAAAGAAAACAAAGCGAAATTCTGGATACAGAATTCTGTGGATGATTCGATTTTTTCGAAAATCACAGGCGCTGGTACTTCCAAACAGGCCTGGGACATCCTCAAAACGTCCTACCAAGGAAATGACAGGGTAAAAACAGTTAAACTGCAGACCTTGTGGACGCAATTTGAGACTCTAAGGATGACAGAGTCTGAAACTGTAGATCAGTTCAGGACCAGAGTCATGGGAATCGTGAATCAGATCAAACTGATTGGTGAAACCATCACTGATCAACGAATAGTTGAGAAAATCCTCAGAAGTCTACCCAAGAAATTTGAAATGGTTGTCACAGCCATCCTTGAATCCAAGGATCTGTCAAGATTTTCAACAGATGAACTAATTGGTTCTCTGGTGACACATGAGACAAGACTACATCTCACAGATGAGTCAATCTCCAATGCCTTCCAAACTCAGTTCTCATTCAGAAGAGGGAAAGGCA
>JASDQU010101464.1:260160-290004 GCA_032191745.1 Picea mariana
ACTATGAGTGGATTGATCCTTGGCAGTGGTCATCAACAACCAAGTGATTATATAAGTCTTACCGAAGAATTAAATCTTGAGTAAAGACCAATCTTGTAGCACATAACATTTTTGTACCTCACATAATTGGTCCCCTTATGGCATAGCTTTCGAGCATGGCCCTCACGGGATGAGATGACATGTGGTTGTTTCTGCATGTCCACTTTGTGTTGTACTCAAATGAAACAAGTATAGTACTCTCTTGAGCCTAGAAGGGGGGAGTACAATGATGTAACTCTCATGCACCTTAAGTGGTGGAGTTCAAAATTCCAGTGAAGATGATTCATGAAACCACTTGTGGTCTCTCCTTTTAGCTGACAAAGGGAGGAATTGATGATGGAATTGAAGATGGTTGTCAGACAGAAAGTTTCGACAACAACAAACATCAAGTATGACAGATGGGCATGAAATTTGCCAAATGGGCAACTGCGGTTTGCAGATGACAGACTTTAGTAGAATTATAGTTCAATAAGTTTAAGTTGAATCATACATAATTGGGATGTTGATTTTGATTTTGAGAGCAATGGTGTGAACGTTTGGTTCACATAGATTGTCATTCGACCTAGCAGAGGACAAGAGGATCCTTCTACATTGGAGCTTGGCATTTGATTGAGTTGTCAATCATTTTTCAGAGATGTGTCAGACTAGAAGTTGATTCACTTCTCTTGGTTCGCTCTCATCAGATTGGAGTTTACATTAAGTGAACAAATTGCATGCATCCTGGCTCACATGATTACATAGTGAGATTTTCCAGAGATGGCAGGATTTGACAGAATTATGATTCAATGACTTGCAATTGAATCATACACATTATACATTGGGATGTTTTTGGACACCTAAAAGTGTCAAGATTGGTTAGTGGTTATCAAAAAACCATCAGATACATCGTATCAATTGGTCAGTGGTCATCCCAAACCACAAATTCAGAGAGCACTTCAGTGATGCACTGATAGTAGAGTGGTGATACTACATGTTCACCAATTAGTAGAAGACATCAGATTCTTCTAGCTAAAATACTTGGAAAATGATCAAATTGTCAAGCAATCAGGGAATGTTCAGATATTGCAGTCGTTCACTTCCATATCTTAGCTCTCTTCCAGTTCATTTCAAATGAACATGTTCAGCATCCAGATTGGCGGTTTTTCAGGCAATTCTTCATTGAGGCTCAACTCAGGAGTTTTAGTATGAAGACTTGGAAGTGATACCAGTTTATGCTTTATTGCTAGTATTATTGATCAGACTTGTGATTGAGGGGGGGATTGTTAGCCTATGGCTTACCTTTACCAATCACTAAGTCTAAATTGTCACCTATATTTGTATTATTCATTTAAGATATTAGTAATATATCCTCAAGTGATGACTAATGATTTAGTTAAGATTTCCTAGCCTAGTCATCATGCATGATTTTAGGATCTAGATCAAATCTCTCTATGAGGTGGCATCACCCATTGTACTATAAATATGTAACATTGGAGTGAATACAATGAGATTTGGTTAGTGAGCCTTTTCCGCCATGTTGTTGTTCTTGCTTATGTTTTATCAAAGTAGTCTACTTCCACAGTGATATAATTATTCCCCCTTGCATAAGTTGGGTAGCATGTAGTGAAATCAATTCCCCACTTAGTGAAGGGACTAACAACAATAACAAGAAACATAGGAGCGGGGTGTACCAACGTCTTCTAAGAGAAGACCTAACACGGATGACACTTCTTAACCACTTTTATACAATATTTTATTAACGAGGGCCATAAGTATCCAAAACGAAGGATTTTTTGGGTTGTTTCCAACCTAGACAAGTGACTGCCACATGCTCCAATGTGGCAGTCATTTAATACAAGCTTTGCCTCCTCATGAGTTAGACAATGACGGAGAACACAGTCAACTCCTCGACGATAGAAAGTACCATCAATGATAAGATAATTTCATGCTTGATGGCATATTCGTTGATGCTCATCTCAAGAAGTAGAGGAAGGACACTTCAGAGACTGAAGATACACAAGTATATCTCCATACCAAGGGTCAAAAGATGAAATAAGGAAGAGATCACCATTGATCATTGACTCTTCAGGAAAATTAATGCCACTCTCAATCGTAAGTTCCAAAATTAACTCAACAAAGACTAAAGACTTATTAGACTTCGTCGAAACAAAGTCCATATCAAATTCATGAAGAATGACTATCTATCGACTAATCTTCTTGTTGATGACTCATTGTGTCAATGCATACTGAAAAGGATTAACGACAGTTGTTTCAGTGGTATTTTAGAGTAGAATTTAATGACGAAATATTTGGACAGTATGAACAGCTGCCAAATCCAATTTTTCAATGTGGGTATAGTTGAGTTCTAGTCTGACTAAGCCTTGGTTGAGATAGTAGATAAAGTGTTCTTGGAGCAGGTCATCCTCCTGAACCAAGACTATATTGATGGTAGACCCTGTTGCAACTAAGTATAACAAGAAATATTTTCCATAATTAGGAGGGCTAAGCAGAGGGGAGAATGTCAGGGAACTTTTCAATGTTTCAAAAGAGCACTGTGTCACTTCATCCCAAAAGAATGGGACCCTTTTTCCAAAATATGCATAAACCCTTTAATTATTTCGACACAGTTAACAATAAATCGTCGTAGGAACTTAGCTTTCCCATGAAGACTATGAAGCTAGGGAACTGTGCGCGAGGGGGGAGGAATTGAACTATTGCCTCAACATTAAGAGGATCGACCAATATCCCTTTGGTGGACACGATAAAACCTAATAAACATCCCAATGTATCACAAAAACTACACTTGTTTGGATTTAGGCGAATCCGGTAGTAGTGACACCTCTCAAAAATAAGTCGAAGGATGGTGGAATGATCAGATATCTTATGAGAACGTGATGCAAGATCATCAAGATATGCCTCAAATATATGTTTGAGGTCATGGAAGGTGAATGACATGGCACGCTAGAAAGTAGCTCCAACATTTTTTAGGCCAAAAAGAATTTTCTTATATGCAAACATAATCAAAGGACATATGAAAGCAATCTTATGTTGATCCTTGGGCTTGATCTGAATCTGATTGTACCCTGAGAAACCATCCATTAAAGAAAAAACTTCACATCCCACACATTCATCGATAATTTGATCAATGAATGGAGTAGGAAAGTTATTTTTCGGGCATGATTTGTTCAGATTGCGAAAATCCATGCATAAACGAATCATACATTTTTTCTATTGATAGTAACAGAGTTTGACATCCATTCCGTCCATTGAACTGGGTAGATGAAATCGGCCTTAATCAATTTCTCTACCTCAAATTTGATAGTCGTTATCTTCCGAGGGTTGACCAGGTGAAGCTTCTACCGGACAAGATTAGCATCGTGATAAGTCATAATCTCATGTTCGACTATACGAGGGTCAATTCCTGGCATTTCCTCGTAAGAACAGACAAAAATGTCGCAAAATTATTTAAATAACTTAGTGTACACATGAATCTCTTCGGGGGAAAAATTCACTCTAATGAAGACATTTTCAACGATGCCATGGGTTTTGGATATGCCAATTGGAATCGTCTCAACTATACTCGCCATGTGTTCCTCAACATATATTATGTGCTTTGCCAAAGGGTTAACAGGACGAGTGACATATCCATTCATGGTCGTGGTAAAATATTCTACTTCCACTCTCCTAAGATCAGGTACAAAGTATGATAAATGATGAAGATCATCCCAAGGTCTATCTGGACATCTCATTGCTTCTAAAATCACCTCTTCGGAGGGCAAGACCAAGTCCAAAAGATCATGAGAAGTAAGAGACTCTTGAGACCAAATAGGCTCTAGAACAAGATCTAGCTCTTGAGGGGGAGATGGATCAGAGTTGGCCAAATTTTTTTGAACAATACTATACGTGACCTCAATGATTAGTAGTCTTCCTCAAAGAAAACCCCTTCCTCATTGTCTTCGAACAAATATTTTATTTCTTCTACCACTTGCCTTAGGTCCTTTTGATTCTTCAAAGCATGATTATTTTCCCACTCTCTTATAACCACTTCTAACCTATTTAAATTATCAGCAAACTATTTCATAGCAATATCGTCAAAATTTATGTTATAATTCTTCCATGTGATAGTTACATGAGTTCTAAAATCCTCCTTTTTCAACTAAGAATGATTAAATTTAAAGGGAGCCATGGGTTTCATGTATTCAAGATTAGTTTGCAAAAGGACGGGAAAATGATCTTAAGAGCCCCCATAACGAACCCATGATTTTATCCTGATGATATCCTCCATCAATTGTTTTGCAACTAAAAATATATCCAACCTCTTATAAATTCTCGACTTAACTCTTCTAGCATTCCTCCAAGTTGGAACTATTTTTATAGGCTCCACGCCAATGAGTTTTTGTTCCTAAAAAAAGTGAGTGAAAAAATTTGCAAGGGGACCACATCTTGCCACTTCTCCCTATGATTGAGAATGAGGTTGTTTTACCCTCCTACAATTATATTTTCACCTTTCAAGATACCTTCTTCTCTTAAACCATCCCATAAGAGATTTTTATCCCCATAGGGATCGTACAAATTTATTATTCTATAAACCTTTCCTAGATCTTCATAATTGAATTATACCACTACAAGTGTAGGTTGAACATTTCAATAAATTGTTTAAATTCTTTCATTTCATATAGTAGCCAACCCTCTTAATAAACCCTCAACATCCACTGAAAAAAAATCCAAATATTTCTAAAAATAAGACAAAAAATCCACAGATTGTGACCCAACACACATGGATTATTTAAGTGAAAATACATCTGGCATATAAATTGTAAGGAGTATGTATAGGGCTTGTTGTTTAATATCACCCCCAACCCCTCTTGAATTGAGAGATAAGATGATCAACTTGGCACTCTTTGTGGCTCTTGCTTGATCAAAGGACCCCACTAATTGTTAACTATTTTCCTTATCTAATATATTTCTTAGCCTGATATTTTGCTAAAGACGTGTGTGATTTTCGTCTTACTATAATCAGAATGTCCTTGTCTAAGTCTATCCCTACTGCCAAAACCCCCAATTCTTCCACCGTAGCTTTATTTTACCTTAATTGATATGTAGACTTAAGTAATGGCTTAAGGTCTTTTTTGTGATCTTCCTTAGGATGGACCTGTTGAGGGGTCCTAAATCCCTTTAACTCAACAATAGGAACCAAACCCTCCATCGAGGCCCAATTAGACTCTGCAGCATTTAATGGTGGAATGGTTCTCCAGATCTTGTGACCCGACCAATTAATCGATGGGCTCTACATAATGATTGATAGGATGTCTTCTTGTGAAATCTCCTCCTTCAGTTTTGAACGTTCTCTTTTTATATTTTCTCTTATAGGTGGGACCGTTATAAGATAAATGTTGGTATAAACCAGCTGGGTAACAAAGGGTAAATGCTTAACTACTGAAGAAGGTTGAGCTTGGGATAACCCTCACGCTCAATCATGCAAAGAATGACTCTTACACCTATGACAAGACTAGTACTAATGCATTAACCTGTTGGTGTTCGAGTCATTGACTGAGATACAATTATCATAATAGAACATACATGTAATAAAAAATGGCAAGAAAAATAGTTTCCTTAGCTCTAATCATTTATCACACATTAACACAATGATTTACTTTTCATCATTAAAGACAAGAACTATAAAAATATTGAATTAGATAACTTATCAACAGATTCAGAGGCTCTTACTCGTTACAACATCCATTCACGAGATAAAATTAGAAATAATTCTTTTTCAGATCCAATCACACACGCTTTTGATGAAAAACACAAACTTGTCTCTAGTCATAAACAAGACTTCTCAATTAAGGAAGCTCTGAAATAGTTCTTTACAAATCCAAAAATGAGGGTCTTTCCAAAAACCATCGACCTTTTATAACAAGTCAATCCTCTTATTTATAACATATTATTAACTAAAAATAACTATCCAAAGTGCAAGCTAAGTAAACAAAACATCGCCACATGGCGCTTTCATCTTTCAATCTTCTAACATTCATCAAATGGTTTCACTTGAGTGGATGACTCTTCTCATACTCCGACCATTTGATGAAGAGATCCTCGCATGTGTTGGCATACGAGAATCTCTGTTGGTCCATCGAGGCTGAAAGGGTCCCCTTTATCTCCACTTCATGTTACCAATACTTGAATATTTTAGCACTTAACTGTTGTAACACCGTCCGAGCCTTGATCGGGTGCTCCATGAACTGATGTACTTGACCTAGCTCCATGTTCGCCACCTTTTCTATCTCTACATCTAACGATGAGTCTTGTTCAGCGTGTAGTTTGACTATGTCATGCAAGTTGACAAAGTCGTTGGGTGTGTCAAACTCTGGAAGGTCGATGTCTCTCATCGCCTGATTGATCTTGGTCTATCTCTTTTCACACTCGGCCCATTTATCTTGGATTTATTGATGAGGTTCTTGGGCCATTTTCACCCAGTATTCAACCGACTTCTTTATGTGGTTGATGTTGCTATCCCTTAGTACCTGAATGTCGTGCTCTTCGACGTCTCGGACCTGTTGAACCGTGTTGATATAATCGATCCTTTCCACTACTTGGTGTGCTTTCTCATACCATATTTCCATTTCCTTGCACGTCACGAACACCATGAGGGTGTCTTCTTAGAAATCATCTATCCCTACAGTGAAAATGTGCCTCTCATTCGTGAATTTACTGTAGGCATCCTGGAATTCGCTTCTCAAAAACATCGTGGCCTGTGTGGAGTCCTGGTAATATTTTTCTAAATGGCATAGATTCTCTAACTCCTTCAATGTAGTGGCCATCTCCTCTTCATCCTTCCTCTCTCTATCCAGGGTGTCATCTTTGATTTCCATCCCTGTGTCAATAATCTTAGATGTCTTGGCATGCTCCGTGCTAATCAATTTTTCCTCCATGGTGATGAGGATGGAGTTGTCCAGAGTAAGCCTCCTCTTATTGGTGGTTCTCTTCATGATGGCCTTCCTCTTTCAGTCGTAGGTGATGGCTTGTATATCAATGACCTCATCCATGGGTTTGGGGATTTATTGATTTCCCCATGTAAGCTTATTTCCCAGGCTCCCGGCAGTGTATATTTGTTCAAGATTGGGTTCTTGAAACTCTCATGTGTGTTCTAAAAGTTCAACCTCTATTCATTTCCCATCGTGAGGTAAAGTACCATCCAAAGTGGATGCATCAGGGGCAGGCTCGGTACTTACTTGATAATCTCCTGTTGAGATATAGATTTCATGTTGTGGCATTTCTTCTTCTTGTTTGCTCGACCCTAGCTTGTCCTTCGGGTTGTCCACTTGGATCTCTGGTGCATCGGGTAGCTCATTGTTTATGACACTTTCGACCTCCTGGTCACTCTGTGGAAGGCTTTGAATTTGAGCATCAGGAGATGGGGAAGATGCTTTCTCGGGTTCCTTTTCCTCTGTGATCTATACCGTAGTCACCAGGGAAACCTTCAAACTCTCCTCATCATCATAGAGTTTTATTAAATCGTGTATATGGTTTGGTGCACTTTCTCTCCCTGATGTCCTTGTTATCTCGGGCTAAGTTGAAATGACCCTTGGTGATCTAGCACGTATCGTTGAAACTTCAAGGTTATCTAACCTGGTGATCTCTTCAATTTGTATTGGCTCTGGGTGACTTGGACCTACCCGTCTTTCGATTGGGTTGTCGGCAGGGACCCTTTTCATTTCTACAAGGTCCAGGTCCTTTTGCATCTAATCAATTACTCTTTGTGCATGTTCCATTAGGATCAATCCCCTCACCTGTGCCTCTGATATCATAGACAATCCCCTATTCTGCACCTTTGTTGCCTCTATGGCTCTAATTTCCTCCCTGGCTCTAAGGGCCTCTTGAGTTGGCTACTCTATTATTTATGCCCATTCACCCATGCTCATGGACTTAAACCTGGTCATTTTCAGGTTGTCCATCCTTTGCACCACCTAGTCTCAGTCCTGGGTGTTCTTTTTCATGACTTCATCTTTGAACTTGTCATGAGCATACGGCCAGCAGGACGACACCTGTGAAGCATGTTTTAGGACCAGGCCCTTTGGATCATGCTTGCGAAATCGGCCCGTCAGGAATCTGAATTCGAGTTGGCTCAGCCCTTCTTGTTTGGCTTGAGTGGTATCCTTTACCAAATAGAACCCTACATGGAAACCATAGGGTATGAAAGATCGTTTCTTGTCTTTGACTAGGGTGGTGTTGTAGCCTTGCAAGATGGTCTGATAACATATTTCTCCTAATATGAGCCGGTCTGGGACATGAGCTAGTAGGAGAAGTGGTGCTTCATTGGCCTCAAACACTCTGATGTAGCTGGCACGCTCGTCCAAACACCAATGGCCTACCTTGGATATCATTTTCTTGGCTACCGCTGATAGCCTTGGGCATTCCTTATTAAAAAGAATAAAATAAATATGGGAGATGAATTCATCGCAGATGAGGGAGTAGGATTTATTATACATGTTTTCCCATAGCACGTTGAAGTAGAGGTGGATCGGGAGCTCTACAACATGTCATCTCAGATTCATGCCAGCGAAGACGTTCCTAGCGCACATGACATCGAGCAGGTATGAATCCATGTAAAAAGTGTGTGCTTCCCCTTCCTTCGTCATTTGAGCCTATTGCACACAAATTCTTAGTTTCTTGGAGATTATTTCTCCCTAGTTGAAGCTGCACCTGGCGATCGCAACTATGTATGCCAAATGCATCCACGCTTCTGAAAACCTGGAGCAATCTTTCTCTATGTACAAATGATAGATGAGAGCCATCAAATAGATGTATGGCTCCCTTAATTTAATTGTCCCATACCAGCCAGTGCTCTGGTTGGTAAAAATTTTGTACTCTCTCCACCATGAGGCCATCACCCGGATGGTGTTGTGGTGTTTGTAGAATTTCACCATGAAGTATGTGTTTATTCATTCCTCTAGGTCTCTGAGATTGTAATATTTCTGAACTTCTATCGGGAGTAAAAATCTAACACACCCGCCATTGTCATCATTGATTAAACATTTTTGTTTTTCTGTGTGGTCTATGAGCCACTTCAGGACCTCTATGTAGGGGAAAATGGGGGTTTTGCTTGCCACCATGTGTAGATACGACCGTCAGATGTTTGGGAATACCTGGTCGTCAAGAGCCCTTACGTTCGGATCACTGTGTGGAGCATATTCTGGGTATTCTTCTCGGTTGATCCTGTTAAAGAGATCCCCCCATTGTGGGAGCATCATTTTGGACCTGGTACTTGCCTCTCTATCGCCAAAGGTCGGAGGTTGGATGAAAACCTTCTTCATTGATGTCTTGATGACAGACCCCGACCTAGGGACGTATTCCAATTGCCTCGTGATCCCTGGAGAATATCCTTCACTGGTCTTTGGTTCCATTAGCTTTGGTGATCTCAGCAAGCATCTGGTAGTTGGATTTCTCAGCAGCATTGTTCCTACAACTCAAGAAGAATTTCAGAGACTGTGAAAAAACCGAATAAACACATATAAATTATAGCTAGCGAATTTTACAGACTCGAATACATACCTCTAAAGCTTATTAAACCTGGTTATTTTGATAATCATGGGGTCGATACAGCCTTCGGATTTCTCATCTTGATCCTTCAGACGCTCGAGTATTTTGTTACATGCAGAATGATTTCATTCACAACGGATCAAGAGATTTTAAATAGGAAAGATCTTACTATGTCGCATCAGCCATTCAATTCAGGTTATGAGTGAATTTTCAATAAAGTTGTCGCCGAATCTCTAGAACTTAAATTCATCGTGGGTTGACGGCGGAGGCGTGGGTGGTGATGTGGTCTATCAGTGATTTTAAGTGTTTGTTTTGATTGGCGCACAAGGTAGAAATTAATGCAAGATTGAGTATTAATTAGCTCCTTAAATGCTCAAAATATGATTGTATCTAATGCTAAAACTTCTCGTCATGTCGCTCTTTCAGTGGGTGGATCAAGGATCGGGGTTGTGCTACGAACATTTTCATTGATATCCTCCTACAAAATATCTGACGTAGATCGATTTTACCGTACAATGATGACACGGCAAAGCTGACTCGGAGGTGTGACTCGGACCTAGGGAACCAAGAATGAATCGGGATAGAGCTAGACCGTACGACCTTCTTAACTGGTAAAGACACGTGGCATTGGAGACCAGTGACTTAATTCGCTTCTATTAATCGGAGTTGGGACTTTCCTTAAGTTATTCGTTCTAAAACAAACATTAGCTTGCCGATGCTGGAAAAGTGTCCTAGGATCGGCGATCAGCGAAAAACCTATCAAAGTGCTTTCGGATCGACTCCCTTGAAAAAGTCTTGATGTCGAAAACGCATCAGAGATCGACGATCGGGGATAACTTTTATCGTGGTCAAATTGTTTGTTGTGATCCTTCTGGGTTTTCCTCGATTGAGATAAAGTACATTAGGCATTGGCTATTGGAGATATATTTATGAAAAAATTAACACAAACCAAAACTTCCTTCTGTCTATGTCGATGGAGATTAGTGCTCGGCAACTGTGGTTTTTTGAGTGGTTCCTTTTTCTCCTTTGAATTCCTTCTGGTGTCAAACATGAGCGCGTTGGGTGAAGTGTTTGGCTGTCAATTCTTTATTTAAGTGTTACGGTTCTTTTTTTTTTTTAGTGATGGGGTTTCATAAGTTCAAGCAAACTTGAAAAGGTGATGAGAATCATGAAAATAAACAAAGACAAAACATTTCCCAAAATGAAATCAAATCAGACAGTGCAGAGGATCAAGTGGTACCCAAAAAGGTAAAAATTTGATAAAGTCTTTTTACGGTGTGTTGAGTGCTAAAAAAATGGAGACTTACTAGGCGAAAGTAGAATATTTGTTCCTACCATGGGCTTAGCTGATGGAAAATCTGGTTAAGAACTTAACTGGTTTTTTATCAGATCCTTTTTTATCCTTGCATTAGAAATTCCCTGGTTGGTGCATTCGGGTCTGCCTGTGGGGTTTCAACCTTTATTCCAACTTCATTTCATGTAACCCTGACTCACGCCCTCTTTGACAAGAGTCGAGTAAAGAATTCATGGGCACTAGTCCTTTTAGTTATCATCATTCAGTTGCTATGGTGTTGCTCTGCTACCAGCGAGCGTCCATAGCCTCGGCAGAGTCACCCTGATGTCACAGACCTTGCTCCACTGCTAGTGAGTGTCCATAGCTCTAGTGGAGTTATCTACATACCCTTTCCTTCTTTGCACTCATTTGATATAATTGTTTTTTATTTCGACAGAATTCCCTGAGTGAGTGGGAGAGGAGGATGTCTGTTATTTGCAACATGAGAGGGTTAAGGTGAATTGTTTTCTAGCTCTATCTTGAGGTATGTGTAGTCCTTCCCATCTTAACACCTTTCCCTTAAGGTTTTACTAGACCACCAGGAAGACACTTCATCACTTTCCCAAGGTTTTTCATCTGCACAGGTTAGATAGAAAAACCTTTAAAACAACCACAGGTCTCCCAACGCTTCTTGTGTTGTATGTAAGTGATGAGTCAGGAATAGAGTTCTTCATATCGCATGAATTGAGGTCAATCAATGTTTTTCTAAACAAAATATTCAAAAGCGCAGAAGTACTATGGCAAGAAATAGAAACAAAATGCACTCCGCAATCAACCTACCTAAAAACAAAACATCATGAAAACACACTCATTTTTTTTTTCATTTTTTTTTTAATGAAAATATTGTTTTAGGGTTTAGACATTCACCAGGAGGGTTTTAGGTTCCCCCCTCAGATTTTCCAACCAATACGTTCCTACCCCAATTTTCTCAGCTACCTAAAAGGATCTGAGCCATAGATTCTAAAACTTCGAATATTTTTCCTTCGACTCATTTGCTCTGTCCCATTTTAGGACTAAGTCTCCTACTTCAAAATTCCTCTCCTTGGACTTATGCTTATCAAACCACCTTTTAACTATCTATTGATGAGCTATGAACTTTGATTTTTGTTTCTACCTCTCTTCTTCCAGCATGAGGAGGGTATCAATTCTTTATTTTATAACTAATGAGGGATGTCCTCTAGAATCCTGAGCAAGCTGAAGAGATGGAATATATAGCTCATTCGGGAGAATGGTTTCGTGTCCATATACCAGAAAGTATGGGGAATTCCCTATAGCTTCCTTGGGTGTTACTCTATCATCCAATAAGGCGTTATGAAGTAAATTGTGCCAATTCCTCTGGTTGTCTGCAACTATTTTCTTTAATATCCTCACTAGGTTCTTATTGGTTGATTATGCCACTTTGTTCCCATGTGGATAGTAGTTTGCAGAGTATCTGATTATGATTCCTTTTTCTAGAGAAAAATTTGTGAATAGGGTGGAAGAAAAGTAAGCAACATTATCAAAAACAAGGACGGAAGGCATGCCAAACCTTGTAATTAGTTATTGTTTTATGAATTGGATCACCACCTTTTCATTACATGAGTCAAAGGGATGGCCTCTGCCCATTTCGTGAAATAGTCTATGGCAGTCAGTATGTATCTATGTTGTTTTGAAGAACTCTGGGTAATTAATCATATGATATATAACCCCCATTGCTCGAATGGCCTGGAAACGGCCACAGGTTGGAGTGGGACAGCTGCTCTCTTTTCCCTCCCCACGCTTATTTGACAAGTTTTATAGTTTCTAGTGTATGTATGAGCATCCCTGAACAGAGTAGACCAATAATAGCCAGCACTCAGTACTTTGTGAGCAGTAGTGTTTCATGCGAAATGTCCACTTGTAGGACCATCATGGAGCTCCTTTAGAACCTTGTCTACATCTTCACGTTCGATACATCTTAAAAGTACCCCATCATAATTAACACGTAAGAGAACCGAATTTATGAGGCAATATTGTGTTGATTTTACCCTCAGGGCTCTCCTTTCCCTAGGATTTAGGTTTTTTGGGCAAGTCCCATGATGCAAGAGATAAGTCGGTTTATCATACCAAGACTCTTTCCCTGGGGAGATGTATGAAGCTTCACCACACCATAATTCCAATTCATTCTTCCATCCACGATCTTCATTTATTTGGTTCTGGGCTTCAGCTATCAGTTTGCATAGTCCTTGTCCCTTAACCAGTTTAGCAGGTTTTATATCTAGATCAAATTATTTCCCCACTGCCATCCAGTTTCCTCTTCTTTCCCCCATATCCTATTGAGTGAATAAGATTCAGATTGCAAGGTGAGGCACGATGACTTTGGTATGGTTATTTAGGATGTAATATCTAAAGTGTTTCACTACTGTGTATACTGCATAAGTATGCTTATCTATAGCAGGGTAATTTAGTTCAGCCCCTTGGATATTAGTTCTCATAAATGAGATCGGGGCCTCGTTGTTGTCATCATCCTTCTGAGTTAATATTGTAGCTAATGATTGGTCAGAGGAAAAAGTGTAGAGGAAGAAATCTTTGCTAAAGTCGGGACTTCGAAACACTGGAGCTTGAGATATTGGAACCTTAATATTGCTGAAATCCCTTTTTTGTTCAACATCCCACTTAAATTCAACATCTTTGCGGATCATTTTTTGTAGGGGTTTGATGGTTTCAGCGAAATCGGGGGTGAATTTCCTCACAAAATATATTTTCCCAAAGAAGGATTGCATAGCCTTTTTGTTGTGGGGTAATGGAAGCTGAGCTATAGCCCTAATTCACTTTGGGTCTATGTGAATTCCTTCTTGAGATATAATATGACCTAGTAGTTTACCTTTCTCGACACCAAAGATAGTTTTCTTAGAGTTTAAGGATATACCATATTTCCTACACCTTTTGAAAATTTGGGTTAGGTGTTGGATGTGATCTTATATGTTCTTTGAATACACAATCACACCGTCCAAATAAACTAATACACATTTGTTGATTAGTCCCTGAAACGCTACGTCCATGGCCCTTTGGAAGGTTTCCCCTGCATTGATTAACCCAAAGGGCATGCGCTTATAAGTGAAGGTTACCTAGTTTGTTTGGAAGGCAGTCTTCAAACGGTCCTCCTCTGAAACTAGAACTTGGTTGTACCCTGAAAAACCATCCAGTAGGGAGAAAATATCAGAGCTAGACACGATCTGCAAGAGTTTTTCCATTGATGGGACTGGGTTGTTGTCCTTTTCTAAATCTCTGTTGAGGTTTCTGAAATCTACACATAAGCGGATCTCCCCAGAATTTTTCCTCACAGGAACCAAATTTTCTACCCATGCAGAGTGTCTAACCTGGAAGATAATCTTAGCATCTAGTAATTTCTTTAACTCCTGATACATAAGAGGCTCCAAGGATGGGTGGTACTTTCGGAGCTTCTTTTGGAAGGATTTCACTCTAGGATTTAATGGGATGGTGTGTTGAATGATACGAGTATCATAAGTCTTCATATCTCGGTAGGACCATGCAAAGACATCTTGATATTGTCTGAAAAGTTTGAGATAACCCTTCCTTTCCTCTTTAGATACTGTCTTGCCAAGATTTATATTCTTGGGGTTTTCCAGAGTTCCTAGATTTATAGTTTCATACATGGGACAGGAACTCCCCATCTTTATGTTCATTGACCCTTTGAATCTTTCCCTTAAGTCAAAAAGGTTTTTTTAATTGGCCACTCCTTTCTATATTGTGTGAGACCTTGGTTTGTTAGTCAGTTAACCTATATGAGAATCAGTTTATGCTAACTGCTCCTTAAATACTTCATCGTCAATAGCCAAGTCTTTAAAATTATCTTGATTGGTCAAAAAAATTATGATATGTTCATCTCCTTCAAATATCTTTGGGCACTGATGGTTCGTAGAGAAGCTCCACAGTTAACCGGGAGGCTTCGTAGTCTTGTAGAGGGGATAACCTTGAGGCAACACTGGCCAGGGAATTGGCAAGAGTGTTCTTTGTTCTAGGGATCATTGTAATGTAAGAGGCTTCAAAATGTTCTATTAGTCTGTGCACTTCCTGTTGGTAATTCCTCATGTGGCGAGAGTTGCAATGTATAGTGTTCCTTACTTGTCTAACGTTGATTTCATAATCTCTGAAACCTTCAATTCTTTAACATTTAAGTCTATGGCTTTCTTTAGCCTTGTACTAGAGATTCATACTCCGCGATGTTGTTTGTGCATTCAAATTCTAGCCTATAGGACAGAAAATTTCACTTACCTTTTTTATCAATGAGGATGCACCCTACCCCTGACCCTTCTTGCGATTTGGATCCATCAAAGTATAAGGTCTGAATTTTTGAGCAAAAACAGTCATCTTCCTTTTTTATACCACTTTCCTCTTATATGTTCCATGGTTTCTAACACTGGTTCCTATCAGAAGAGGGTTCCCTCTACCGTTGTTAGCAAATTTTATTGAAAACTTATTTCATTGTTTTGAGTAAGAGGAACATCAAATGAGAGGGGGGAGAAATTCTCGAAATCAGAGTTGCGGGAATAATTGCCTAGCACAGGGAAATTTGTTGATGAGGGTTCATTAAGGGTTTCTAGGTTGGTGATAGTATTTTTTAGATATCTTTCCCTATCGATCATGATCATATTTGTGTGTCCCTTTAATGGCAACCAAAGGTGAGCCCAGTCTGTACTAAAATATATGTTTAACTTCTCGGACCAACCTCGACTCAGTAGCAATCCATAAGATTCTGGGATATCTACTACAATGATTTCAATTACTTGGACAAATTTTAGGTGATCCGTCATCCTGATCATTACATCTTTGATCTCTCCCATAAATTTTACCTAGGTTTTGTCTAGTTGTATCACATGTTTATCACTTTTGAGAGGGACTGCGTTTAATTTCTTGCATATAGACAATGGCATAACATTAGAGGATGGTCCTGAGTCAACCAGACAGTTAAGGAGGTTTATGTTGAAGACTTCAAATGTCAAAAGGAATGGTGGGACAAAATGATTTCCCTTGTTATCTTCATAGAAATCGTTTATAATTGGTTTATTTCTTAGATCTGTTGGAGTTGGATTTTCTCCTTGGTCAGTGCTTGTTGTAGGATTTTCTACTAACTTCAATGCTTGTAACATAAATTCCTTTTGCTGAGTAATTCTACACATGTCCATGACCGATATATTTCCCTTCAAATTTTTCAAATCTTCTACTATGTTGTATTCTATCTTGGGTGATTCTAGCGTATGGATGTTTATAGAATTTCTTCGAGGAACAAAAGGTTCTTTCGGGTGATTGGGATTTGGTTTTTTTTTCAAAGTTTGGGTCGCAGTAAGTTCGTTTGAGATAGGTTGACCTCTACTTCATGTTTTCACCGCCAAGACCTCTGCAGGAGGTTCTTAAACCTCAAATAGGTCATCGGAAGGCATTGACAAGTCAGGGTCCCATATTAGCATGGTTGTTTATTCTGGTGGATCAACTTCTTCCTAATTAGAAATATTCATAACTAGGCTGCTTGATTGTTCGGTTAGGTAAACCTCATATAGAAACCGGTTGGCCATCAAATTCATTTCATGCACCCATTGTGGGCAGTCTTTTTCAAAGTGTTTATCTTGGTGATAGGTACAAAAAGAGTCAGATGCTACATTTCCCAGGTCGATGTTTAAGTTGGATGGGGGAGGTTCAATTTCTTTGAAAGGTGGATTTCTTTTAAAAAAGGGTTTATAGGTCTTATGGCCTTGGTTTCCTTCCCCTGCACTTCTTTTCATATCTATGATTTCATTTGATAGCTTCTTAACCATGCGTTGTAGGTCTTCTATGTCTCCACTTCCCTTTTCGGGACCTTCTTCTATTTGTTTCCCTAGAGGTCTGGTCAACAGGAGTCCTCTCCTAGGAGGAGGTTGAAATTCCTTCTTAACTAATGAGACCTGGAATTCTTTACATCCCTTCATTTGGAACTCTATTGTTTTGGCTTCTTCAAAATTCTCAGCTAAGGTTATTTTGGCATCCCTCTTCACAAACATGGAAATATAAGTTGGGAGAGCATTAGCATATACTTCGATTTGAAACTCTTGAGTGGGTTTAGCTTCAGGTTGAAATTTGTTTAGGATAGTGGTGAACCATTGATTAAAGTATTTAACCTTCTCCTTTGAACTCATGGTGGCAGCGAACAATTCGGTCATCAAAGCTCCTGTAGTGGTTTCTTCTGCAAATTTATCTAGAAAATCATTTTGAAACTTTGTCCAAATAGTTATGGACCCTACAGGTAAGTTAAAATACCATGTGGAGGCCGAATTTTGGAAAGTATCGGGGAAAATCTTGCATACTACATCTTCATGTTGGACATTCATTAGTCTGATAGCTAGTATGAATTTTTTGATATGGTCTTTAGGCAATCCTAAGGTTTCAGGGTCAAATTTAGAGAGTAACTTTTCTAGATGTCGGGGAAGGTTATGTACTCGCCTTGGGATGGTCAGAGCATCTCTGGCCAAAAAAGGTTGATTATTTTGAGGTGGGTTTTCCCTTTCTTCATTGTGATCATTGTTATCTTCCATGTTGTCTGATCCCGAAACTGGGCGTTCTGAGTTAAACCCTTCCTCGTCGAAAAAATCATCGGGCTCGGAGTAGTTACCAGCTGGTGTTTCGGGGATTAGATTAAGATGATGTTCGATTTTTGTGAGGGAGAAATATATCAGGTCATCTATTGTGTGAACAAAAACTTGGTCGGGGGTGTCGACCATTGGTCTGCTTACTTGTTTTCTTCGAGGAAGTAATAGAGCTAAAGATAGTGCTCTGATTTGTCAGGCGTAAGCTCTTATGATTATTATGAATTGTTTCAACTCATCATGAGGAAGAGCATAAGGTATTCCAAGGAATAAGTGTTATTCCTCTTGCTGGAGTGAGTTACTCGTTTCAGGGGTACTCAGTGTGTGTGGGTTGTCTTGAGAATGACTAGACATGCATGTGGGTTGTTTTGAATCTATAGGCAGTGTGAAATATTATGTAAAAAATATTGTCAGCCATTCATTCTTCAGCCCTCCTTCTAGAGCCAATTTTGTTGAGGGGTCCTAAATCCCTTTAACTCAACAATAGGAACCAAACCCGCCATCGAGGCCCAATTAGACTCTGTAGTGTTTAATGGTGGAATGGTTCTCCAGATCTTGCGATATGGACAATTAATCGATGGGCTTTACGTAATGATTGGCAAGATGTCTTCTTGTGAAAGATCCTCCTTCAGTTTTGAACGTTCTCTTTTTATATTTTCTCTTATAGGTGGGACCGTTATAAGATAAATGTTGGTATAAACTAGCTGGGTAACAAAGGGGAAATGCTTAACTATTGAAGAAGGCTGAGCTTGGGATAACCCTCGTGCTCAAGCATGCAAATAATGACTCTTACACCTATGACAAGCCTAGTAGTAATACGTTAACCTGTTGGTGTTCCAATCATTGACTGAGATACAATTATCAAAAGAGAACATATATGTAATAAAAGATGGCAAGAAAAATAGTTTCCTTAGCTCTAATCATCGATCACACATTAACACAATGATTTACTTTTCATCATTAAAGACAAGAACTATAAAAATATTGAATTAGATAACTTATCAACAGATTCATAGGATCTTACTCATTACAACATCCATTCATGAGATAAAATCAGAAATAATTCTTCTTCAGATCCAATCACACATGTTTTTGATGAAAAACACAAACTTGTCTCTGGTCCTCAACATGACTTCTCAATTAAGGTAGCTCCGAAATAGTTCTTTACAAATCCAAAAATGAGGGTCTTTCCAGAAACCATCGACCTTTTATACGAGGTTGATCGTCTTATTTATAACATATTATTAACTAAAAATAACTATCCAAAGTGCAAGCTAAGTAAAAAAAACATCGCCACATGGCGCTTTCATCTTTCAATCTTTTAAGATTCATCAAATGGTTTCACTTGAGTGGATGAATATTCTCATACTACGACCATGTGATGAAGAGATCCTCGCATGTGTTGGCATACGGGAATCTGTGTTGGTCCATCGGGGTCAAAAGGGTCTCCTTTATCTCCACTTCTCGTGCCTGATACTTGATTATTTTAGCACTTAATTGTTGTAAAACCATCTAAGCATTGATTAGGTGCTCCATGAACTATTGTACTTGACATGGCGCCATGTTTGCCACCTTTTCTATCTCCACAGCCCATGATGAGTCTTGTTCGGCATGTATTTTGACTATGTCATGCAAGACGGCAAAGTCGTTGGGTGTGTTGAACTCTGGAAGGTCGATGTTTCTCATCGCCCGATTGATCTTGGTCCAGCTCTTTTTGCACTCAGCCCATTTCTCTTAGATTTCATGATGAGGTTCTTGGGCCATTTTCACCCAGTATTCGAACGAATTATTTATGCAGTTGATGTTGCTATCCCTTAGTACCCGAATGTCTTGCTCTTCGGCGTCTCGGCCCTGTTGAACCGCAGTGATATAATCGATCCTTTCCACTGCTTGGTATGATTTATCATACCATCTTTCCATATCCTTTCACGTCGCCAGTTCCATGAAGGTGCCTTCTTGGAAATCATCTATCCCTGTAGTGAAAAGGTGTCACTCATTTGTCAATTTACTGTAGGCATCCTGGAATTCGCTTCTCAAAAACATCGTGGCCTGTGTAGAGTCTTGGTAATATTTCACCAAATGGTGTAGATGCTCTAACTCCTTCAGCGTAGAGGCCAGCTCCTCTTCATCCTTCCTCTCTCTTTCCAAGGTGGCATCTGTGATTTCCATCCTTGCGCCAATAAGCTCGGACGTCTTGGCATGCTCCGTGCTAATAAATTTTTCCTCTGTGGTGATGAGGATGGAGCTATCCAGAGTAAGCCTCCTATTCTTTGTGGTTCTCTTCATGATGGCCTTCCTCTTTCGGTCATAGGTGATGTCTTGTATATCATCAACCTCATCCAGGGGTTCGGGGATTTGTTTCTCTCCCTAGGTAAGCTTGTTTCCCAAGCTCCTGATGGTGTATATTTGTTCAAGATTGGGTTCTTGAACCTCTCATGTGTGTTCTAAAATTTCGGCCTCTGGTCATTTCTCATCGGGAGGTAAATTACCAGCCAAAGTGGATGCATAGGGGCAAGCTCGGTACTTACTTGATAAGTGGTTGTTGAGATGTCGATTTTCTGCTGTGGAATTTCTTCTTCTTGTTCGCTCGACCCTAGCTTGTCCTTCGAGATGTCCACTTGGGTCTCTGGTGCATCGAGTAGCTCAGTGTCTAAGAAAATTTTGACCTCCTAGTCACTCTATGGAAGGCTTTGAATTTGAGCATCGAGAGCTGGGGAAGATGCTTTCTTGGGTTCCTTTTTTTTTGTGATATGTACTGGAGTCACCAGGGAAACCTTTGAACTCTTCTCATCATCATAGATTGTTATTAAATTGTGTAGGGGGTTTGGTGCACTTGTTCTCCCTGATTTCCTTGATATCTCGGGCTGAGCCGAAACACCCCCTGTTGATCCAGCCCATGCTATTGAAACTTCATGGTTATCTAACCCGGTGATCTCTTCAATTTGTATTGGCTCTGGATCACTTGGACCTACTCGTATTTCGATTGGGTTGTCGGCAGTGACCCTTGTCATTTCTATGAGGTTTGGGTCATTCTGCAGCTGATCAATTACTCTTTGTGCATGTTCCATGAGGGACAATCCCCTCGCTTGTGCCTCCGGTGTCATAGAAAATCCCCTGTTCTACACCTTTGTTGCCTCTGCCGCTCTGATTTCTTCCTTGGCTTTAAGGGCCTCTTGAGCCGATTGCTCTATTATTTCTACCTGTTCATCCATGCTCATGGCCTTGAACCTAGTCATTTTTGGGTCGATCATCCTTTGCACCACCTCTTCCTAGTCATGGGCGTTCTCTATGAATACTTCATCTTCGAACTTGTCGTGAGCATACGGCCAGCAGGACGACACCTGTGAAGCATGTTCCAGAACCAGGCCCTTTGGATCATGCTTGCGGAATCATCCCGTTGGGAATCTGAATTCAAGTTGTCTCATCCCTTCTTGTTTGGATTGAGTGGTATCCTTTACCAAATAGAACCCTAAATGGAAACCATAGGGTATGAAAGCTCGTTTCTTGTCTTTGACCGAGGTGGCATTGTAGCCTTGCAAGATGGTCTGATAACATATTTTTCCTATGACGAGCTAGTGTGGTACATGAGCTGGTAGGATATGTGGTGCTTTGGTGGCCCCAAACACTCTGATGTAGGTGGTGCACTCTTCCATATACCAATGGCATACATTCGATATCATTTTCTTGGTTGTCGTTGATAGCCTTGGGCCTTCCTTCTTAAAAAGAATAAAATAAATTCAGGCGATGAATTCATCATAGATGAGGGAGTAAGATTTCTTATACCTATTTTCCCATGGCACGTTGAAGTAGACGTGGATCGGAAGCTCTACAACATGCTAGCTCAAATTCATGCCAGTGAAGACGTGCCTAGCGCACATGACATCAAGCAGGTATGAAGCCATGTAAAAATTTGGTGCTTCCCTATCCTTTGGTGTCTGAGCATGTTACACACAGATGCTTAGTTGCTTGGAGATTATTTCTCCCCAGTTGAAGCTACACCCAGAGATCGCAACAGTGTATGCCAAAGGCATCCACGCTTCTAAAAAATTGGAGCAATCTTTCTCTCCATACAAACAGTAGATGAGAGCCATCAAATAGATGTATCGTTCCCTTAAGTTAACTATCCCATACCAGCCAGTGCTCTAGTTGGTAAAATGTTTGTGATCTCTCCACCATAAGCCCATCATCCGGTTGGTGTCATGGTGTTCGTAGAATTTCACCATGAAGTATGTGTTTAGTCGCTCCTCTGGGTCTCTGAGTTTGTAATATTTTTGAACTTCTATCGGGAGGAAAACTATGACACACGCACCATTTTCATCATTTGTTAAACATTTTTTTGTGTCTATGTGGTCTATGAGCCACTTCAATACCTCTATGCAAGGGAAAATGAGGGTTTTTCTTTCCACCATGTGTAGATACGACCGTTGGATGTTTGGGAATACCTGGTCGTCGAGCACCCTTACGTCTGGATCACTATGTGGGACATATTTTGGGTATTCTTCACAGTTGATCCTGTTAAAGAGATCCCCCCACTGTGGGAGAGCCATTTTGGACCCAGTTCTTGCCTCTGTATCGCCAAAGGTCGGAGGCTGGATGAAAACCTTCTTCGTTGTTGTCTTGACGATAGGCTCTGGCCTAAGGACATAATCCAATTGCCTCGTGATACCTAGAGAAGAGCCTTCATCAGTCTCTGGTTCCTTTTGCTTTGGTGCTCTCGACAAGTGTCTGGTAGTTGTCTTTCTCGGCGGCATTGTTCCTGCAACTCAGCAGAATTTCATAGACTATGTAAAAAATCGGATAAACACATATAAATTATAGCCAACGGATTTTACAGACTCGAATACATACCTCTGAAGTTTGTTAAAACCTGGTTATTTTGATAATCACAGGGTTGATACAGCCTTCGAGTTGCTCATCTTGCTCCTTCACATGCTCTGGGATTTTCTTACGCGCAGAATGATTTCGTTCACAATGGCTCAAGAGATTTTAAACAGGAAATATTTTATCTTGTTGCATCAGCCATTCAATTCGGGTTATGAGTGAATTTTCAATAAATCTGTCATCGAATCTCTAGAACTTAAATTCATCATGGGTTGATGGCGGAGGCGCGGGTGGTGATGTGGTATATTGGTGATTTTAAATGGTTGTTTTGATTGGTGCATTAGGTAGCAACTAATGCAGGATTGGGTAATAATTAGCTCCTTAAATGCTCAAAATCTAATCATATCTAATGTAAAATGTCTCGTCATGTTTCTCTTTCAGTTGGTGGATCGAGGATCGGGGTTGTGCTACGAACGTTTTCATTGATATCCTCCTGCAAAAGCTCTGACGCCGATTGATCTTACCGTACAATGCTGACACGGAAAATCTGACTCGGAGGTGTGACTCGGACGTAGGGAACCAAGAATGACTCAGGATAGAACTAGATCGTACGACCTTCTTACCTGGTAAAGACACGTGGCGTTGGAGAACAATGACTTAATTCGCTTGTATTAATCGGAGTCAGGACTTTCCTTAATTTATTCATTCTAAAAAAAACCTTAGCTTTTCGATGCCGGAAAAGTGTCATAAGATTGACGATCGGAGAAAAACCTATCAAAGCACTTTCGGATCGACTCCCTTGAAAAATTCTCGATGCTGAAAATGCATCAGGGATCGGCGATCAGGGATAACTTTTATCATGGTCAAATTGTTTGTTGTGATCCTTCTGGGTTTTTCTTGATTCCAATAAAGTGCGTCAGGCATCGGCTATCGGCGATATATTTATGAAAAAATTAATGCAAACCAAAACTTCCTTCTACCGATTTTCAAGTTTGATTTTTTAACCCACATCTTCTTCTTCCAGAAAAAACCTCCCCTGGTGTTTTTATAGTTTTCCCACAGATGTCCTATTTGGTGATACACACCATATTTGAAGGGTGTTTCCATAAATCTAGCTTCTAAGTAAAAAAATAGGACACCCAGTCAATATTCATTTATGCTATCATACCCTCTCTTAAGTTTAGTTCCACCAATATTCTTAAAACTCTGCAATCTTATTTTCCCCAACATTTCTCCTCTGAAGCAATGAAGTTCCCTAAAGAAATCCCTATTCCTTTTAGAATTATTTTGTTCCAAGGTCCTATTGGAAGACCTAGCAACAAAACCCAAATTTATTGCAATTAGGTTGGATCCTTTTTAGGATTGAATCCCAACTTCTATCTCTTTAAACATAGGCATGAAGAACCCCATAACCAATATTTTATAAGGAGGGTTTCCACATCACTGCCACGTTTCACCACAAAACAAATCCAGCCATGAATTAGTAAATGAAATACAAGTGAATATCTAGGGACCTATCTCTAGGCCTCTTCCATCCACAAATTCAAATATTCCCCTTGAAATATTACCCATAAACCTCCCAATAAGTGCTTTATCCATCAAACCTTCAACCTTGGACATAACCACATCCAAACCAAATACAATTTTAACTATTTCTGGTTTAACACTTATACACTTATTTTTCCATGGCCATCACTCCTTGAAACCAACCTTTCCCCTAAAATTGAGTCACCTTCTAGGCTCCCTTCCTTCTTATCTAACAAGAAGATCCCCCACTCCCTAGTCCATTGCAGAAATCATCTTATCTCCTAGCCCTTGATTCACATTCACAGGTTCAACAATTGAATGAGGGTTTCCACCATGCACAAATCTAAAACCCAAATGATAATATGAGGTAAGATGAGAAACAACCTTAGTAAATGAGTGTCTTATAAACCATTTTTCCTCATATGAGGTAAACCTAAACTGACAAGAACCTCCTTTTTCCCTTCTTCCAAAAACCTTACCTAGCCCATCTCATTTGGATACCTATCTCCAACTGTATGGCTTCCACTGGAACTATATTTATCCTACCCTAATCCATGATATATGAAAACAAGGCTTTGGTTAAAAACTTCGTAATTCTATAGATATCAATTAGCTCATGATGTGTCCTAAATATTGAATATTGGTTTCTAGAAAATGAAGTTCCCTAAAGAACTCCCTATTCCTTCTAAAATTATTTTGTTCCAGAGTTCTATTGGAAGACCTAGCAACAAAACCCAAATTCTTTGCAATTAGGTTGGCTCCTTTCTAGGATTAAAGCCCATCTTCTATCTCTTTAAACATAGGCATGAGGAACACCATAACCATTATTTTCTAAGGAGGGTTTCCACATCATTGCCACTTTCCACCACAAATATAATCCAGTCATGAATTAGTAGATGAAAGACAAGTGAATATCCAAGTACCTATCTCTAGGCCTCTTCCATCCACAAATTAAAATATTCCCCTTGCAATATTCCCCATAAACCTCCCTATAATCACTTTCTCCATCAAACCTTCAACCTTGTACATAACCACATCCAAACCAAATGCAATTTTAACTCTTTCTAGTTCACACTTATAAACTTCTTTTTTCGGGGAAATCACTCATTGAATCCACCCTTTCCCCTAAAATTGAGTCACCTTCCAGACTCCCTTCCTTCTTATCAACAAGAAAATACTTTGATCCCTAGTCCATTGTAGAAATCCTCTTATCTCCTAGCCCTTGGTTTGAATTCACATGTTCAATAGTTGAACGAGGGTTTCCACCATGCACAAATCGAGAACTCAAATGATAAGATGAGGTAAGATAAGAAAGAACCCTAGTAAATTCATTTCGTATAACCCCTTTTTCCTCATATGAGGTCAACACAGAATATCAGGAACCTCCTTTTCCCCTTCTTCTAAAAACATTACCTATCCCATATCGCTTAGATACCTATATCCAACTGCATGGCTTCCAATGAAACTGCATTTATCCTACCATGATTCGTGACAGATGAAAACAAGGCTTTAGTTAAGAACTATGTACCTCTCTAGATATCAACTAGCTCTTGATATGTCATGAATATTGAAATGGGACTCATAGTGTCACCATAACTATAGTTTACCAACTTGAATTCTTCCTCCATGTCATTGAGTATATGTTATCCCTAAGCTTGATCACATGAAACACAGGACTACGACAATCCTAGAACAAACAACATTATGTGTGTGTACATACATGTGTCTGTGTGTGTGTGTACACACACACACACATATGGTTTCCTTACTTAGGGGAAATCATAGGTATTCTTAAGAGTTCTCTTGTTAGAGGAAAGCCCTGAAAAGGTGTGTGTGTGTGTGAAACAAATTTGTTTATTGGGGGGATATAAAGAGAAAATGAAAAGCAATTTGTTATTCAACACATAAAATCTATGGGTTTGGTAATTTACTCCATGTCAACATTTATGGAATCTTCTCGTAAACCTATAAAAAAACATTCAATTTGAACATAAAATTTGAGCACCAAAGGAAATGACTCTTTGGGATTCTCAATGTTATCATTGCATTTATGATTATTATTATTTATAAACATTTAAAGTAAGACCAATTGTTATAGAAAAGAACCAAGTCCATTGAGAAAGGTGAGAACAAGTCACTTCAGATTAGTTATAAATGATAACACCTATGATATAAGAAAGATGAATTGAAGGAAAATTCCCCAAATTAAAACTTGACCAAGACTACCAACTTGAAAGGAGGAAGGTATTATTTATTTGTTGCACCAAGAGGCACTTTATATAGCCTAGTATGAGGGATATATGCAATTCCTTTTATGCTCAACGTGTAGTTGACACATGGCATTTAAAATATATATTAATAATAATTAAAAAAAAATCAATGACACCCATAAATCAAATATTTCAATGTTCTCCTTAAGTAAAATATTTTTATATCAACTTTATATATGTAATTGAAAAAAAATATGTATTCCGTTGATAGGTGCTTTCAACATCCCTATGTGTGTGTATGTGATTTGCAGGGCATTCCCTCCCTGAATCCACTCTTTCCCCTAAAATTGAGTCACCTTCCTGGCCCCCTTCCTTCTTATCAACAATAAGATCATTCGCTCCCTAGTCCATTGCAGAAATCCTCTTATCTCCTAGCTCTTGGTTTGAATCCACAGGTTCAACAATTGAACAAAGGTTTCCAACATGCACAAATATAGAACTCAAATGATAAGATGAGGAAATATAAGAAATAACCCTAGTAAATTCATGTCATATAACACCTTTTTCCTCATATGAGGTCAACCCAGAGTATCATGAACCTCATTTTCCCCTTCTTCCAAAAACCTTACCTAGCCCATCTCATTTGGATACCTATATTTAACTACATGGCTTCCACTGGCATTGCATTTATCCTACCATGATCCATGACATATGAAAATAAGGCTTTGGATAAAAACTTTGTACCTCTCTAGATATCAACTAGCTCTTGATGTGTCATGAATATTGAAATGGGACTCATAGTGTCACCATCACTATAGTTTACCAACTTGAAGTCTTCCTCCATGTCACTGAGTATATCTTATCCCTAAGCTTGATCACATCAACACAGGCTTATGACAATCATAGAACAAACAACATTGTGTGTGTGTGTGTACATACATGTGTGTGTATGTGTGTGTGTGTGTGTACATACATGTGTGTGTATGTGTGTGTGTGTACATACATGTGTGTGTGTGTGTGTGTGTACATACATGTGTGTGTGTGTGTGTGTGTGTGTGTGTGTGTGTGTGTGTGTGTGTGTGTGTGTACACACACACACACACACATGTTTTCTTTACTTATGGGAAATCATAGGTATTCTTAAGGGTTCTCTTCTTAGAGGAAAGCCCTGAAAAATGTGTGTGTGTGTGCGCGCGCGCGTGTGCACGCGTGCATTCCAAGAATTTGTTTATTTGAGGGCTATAAAGATAAAATGACAAGCAATTTGTTATTTAATATGTAAAATCTATTGTTTTTGGTAATTTAATCCATGTCAACATTGATGGACTCTTCTCGTAAACCTATAAAAAAACATTCAATTTGAACACAAAATTTTAGCACCAACGGAAATGATTCTTTAGGATTCTTAATGTTATCATTGCATTTAATATTATTATTATTTATAAACATTTAAAGTAAGACCAAGTGTTATAGAAAAGAACCAAGTCCATTTAGCAAGGTGAGAACAAGTCACTTTAGGTTAGTTATAAAGGATAACACCTATGATCTAAGAAAGATGAATTGACGAAAAAATTCCCAAATTAAAACTTGACCAAGACTACCAACTTGAAAGGAGGAAGGTATTATTTATTTGTTGCACCAAGAGGCACTTTATATAGCCTAGTATGAGGGAGATATGCAATTCCTTATGTGCTCAACATGGAGTTGACACATGGCTTTTAAAATATATATATTAATAATAATTAAAAAAATCAATGTCATCCATAAATAAAATATTTCAATGTTCTCCTTAAGTAAAATATTTTTATATCAACTTTATAAATGTAATTGAAAAAAAAAATGTATTTCATCGATAGGTTCTTTCTACATCCCTGTGTGTGTGTGTGTGTGTGTGTGTGTGTGTGTGTAATTTTAAGGTCATGTCCTAGCAAGACACCAAATCCGTGTATGAGAACCCCTTATTTGTGGGACAAGGGACCTCGTCCATGCACTGATTTGACTGTTAAATTTTATGGAGGTATACATACCCTAACCCCCCTTTGATTTCAACGTGTGACCTCCTAGGAGGAAACACATGTTCTTAACCATTGGGCACACTCATGCCATATATAGTAATGACTAGCATAAATCCATCTTAACTCTATATCTATTATGCGTGGATAGGGATAAGACCCTTGAAATGAAAAAAAATAATAATAATAATAATTGAAAAAACCTGACTTTTTTAGATTGGAAAAAATTGAGGAAAGGTTTGCACCTAGAGGAATTTGATCCCTCTTGATGCATGATAGATCCAAAGTTAATATGTATTTACAATGGTCATAGGAAAGTTAGCATTCAAAGAGTCATAAATACTTGTAGAAGCAAAGTAATTTGTGAGTTTCCAGAAATTATTATAAATGTTGTAACTTTTCTCTAATAAGGTGATGGCCCATGAGAAATCACAAAAAATGTAGAATTGTGTGTAAGGAGTTTGTGGACTCGTAAGAGACTACAAGGAGAATTCACTAGTCGAGGTTGCAATGTAAAGTTTTGTGAGAATTGTAAGGAAAGTTTTCAAAATCATGAATATCATGCAAGTGAAGGTTGCATTGTTCATAAGATACAAAAACCTCAAGACAAAGTTGCAATTTTGCAAAAGTTCAATAATATAAATATGCAAAAAAGTGAACTAGATAGAGGTTGGATTGCAAAATCCTTCTCAATGTATAATGTCACTACAAAAGAGTAAAGTTGTGAACTTTGTTGGAATCAAGTGACAAAATCCCTACAAAGTTGATCCAATGAAATCAACAAAGCCAACTTAGGGAGGTGTCGAGCAACCAAAACCACCCCATACTATTTTTGTCTTCTTCATCTGCTGAAGGCAAAAAGAAATTGGGGCCACTCTTTTTTTTTTAACTTTTAAGATTTAATGGACTCGGCCTTGAACTAATAACTCAACTTAGAAACTTTTCATGAGTGAGTCTTAGACACACTTCTCAAGCCTCAATAAACTATAAAAATTGTTTTTATCTCTTCCTTCGACCTTTTGAGTAAATTTTGTATTTCTATAGCCTTCACAACTTGTGAAAAATTACTTTGTCACGTCGCACAGAAACTTCCTTATGTTGTGATATATCACATCAAAGTCTATAATACACCACATCACACCAAAATTTACTTTCACCACGACACAGGGAGAATTAGAAATTTTCAGAAAACTTGACGTGTCACACCTCTCGAATTTAGTGTTCCTTGTGGTGTATCACAGTAGAAAACTCTTTCTCTTGTGATACATCACGATGCTCAAAGATTTACAAGGCTGAGAAATATAAACAACTTTCACCACTACACACCTAATATGTTGAAATTGTCCTCTTTCATGACATATTGCACCAGAAAATGCTTTCCCTCGGAACACATCGCAAATCACCAAGGTTTGAAGCTTCATGAAAAACCTTATTAGTCCCTGCCGGAAGGCCAAGGGTAGGGACTATAGCGATGAGTTCATCGATGTCTTTCAATTAGTTGAAGGTTGACTTCCAAATTTCTGAAAAAATGCTAATGTTTAACTTAGAAACTTTATATACATAATTTTTTTAATACAAAATTTATGAATTTGTCACAATTTGATTGGCTGGGAAGTTTGAAGTCTTATTGCCGGCTTCGCTTCTTCCCAGGCCAATTCTTACTGCTTTGATAAATGCTTTCACTATAGTTTCATAATGTATCAAAGTCGTTCAAAGCACGTTATATCTCCACGTGGCCCCAGGATGGCGCTGATTTACTTCTTTGATTTATGTCAGTGGTTTAAATA
>JASDQU010101464.1:292680-307261 GCA_032191745.1 Picea mariana
CTCAAATGCCCCCCACCCCTCCCCCTCACATCACTCTCAATTGATCCCCAAAACCCAATCTATAAAATATAAAATAATCGAAAACAATGTCCTATTAAGTTTCATGCATAGAAACTACAAAAACAAAAATTAATGAAGGTACATGAAATTATGTGTTTCTAAATGACATTTTTAGTCTACCACGTACTTTACTATATTGACAACTATTTTCAGGGTTCAAATAATAATTAAATAACATGTAACCTAGGATATAAAAACGTCGCATAAAACTTAAAAACATGTAATTAACCCATGACATTAAAAGTAAATTATTTTAAGAGAATAATTCATACAAATTAAAATATTATATAGTCACGTACCTAATCCAATCTCAACATCTATGTAATCATCCTTATTCTCTATCTTGATCTTCTTCATCGAACTCAACATACATATCATCATCTAGTTCTGAAACGATGTTGAAAGGATTGTTGATATCATCATCATCATCAATGTCATTTTCGAGCATATTTTCATCAACATCATCATCAGGAATTGTAATATTGTCTCCTATGCCTAGATCATGATCTTATTCATCTTCTTCATCTGTCGACCCTCCATGATATTTTGGCTTTGTCTGATATTTTGTCGAATCATCTTCTTGATCTTCAATATCATCTTCTTCCTATAAATGAGTATACTTAATTGGCCTTCCTCTTGGATCATATCTAACAAAAAATGACCAACCCCTTTCACCTGGAACATTTGAGTAAAATACCTGTTCACATTGGCTTGGAAAAACATAGCGATCATGTCCTCTTTAAAACATTGTTGTTTTAATCATTGGAAATTCATTGGCATGTTGAATAACAGTTCTTTCCTCATCACGTTCATGCATTTGTAACCTATACCATTTGACATCGAACAGAACTAATTTGAAGGAATTAAAGTCACACTCAAGTATATCATTTAAATACCCATAGTATCTATTTTTAGATTCTCGGGGATGTATGTCACTCCTAGAAAAAACATTAGTAACCTGGAATACTGCAGTTATCCCACTATCAGAAGTTTTCATGGTTTCATCCAATTGTTTGATAAAAAATTTATGACCATTGCACCACATAGCCTTGTGGTGTTTCAACTGCAATATGTCAGATATATAAGAGATGCATTGTCAATTAATAAATTAACATATATTTATATAACTTCGAAAGTATCTGAAAAATACAGTACACATGTAGTCACATTAGTATAATATAAAATAACTGAATAAAATGGGTGAAATTGCTTACCTATCCATCTTTCAAACCATATGCTAGATCAATTTCTCTCTATGTAACATTGGCATCTCTGTTACGACGAGCTTCTCTAACCAATTCAGACAATCGTTGCCATGATAACCTACCTCCATTATGTTGTTTACATCTTTCAATCCACACATTCATCCAGTCAAGATTGTTTTCAATGTATAAATGCAGTGCATCCCACTCTAGAGGAACTGAATCAAAAAAACATAATTCACCAATATTAAATATTAGTTATAACATACAATATGCCGGTAATTATAAAGATTTATAATTTATGAAACAAATTATATTAATGAGTATGATCATATACACAAAAATGAAACTTTATATGTATTATTAATAGAAATTATCACAATTATTAATATATTACCTCTCATTTTTTTCATTCTACCTTTCCCCAACAGATGCTCCTGATCTTCAAATTTTTTGATGGAGTTCACATCCCAAATGAGATCCAATGCATGCATAGTTGACGCTACTAATTTAGGAAGATACTGACAAATATACACCATGGACTGATATACCATATATCTCTCCACCATAGAACCCTCAGGACGTGCTCTTTGTCTAACCAACGCCTTCAATGATTTCAAGTGCCTCTTCACCATTCACATTGACCTTGTGTGAATAGGTCCACAAATTTCAATCTCCTCAACTTGGTGTATGAGGTAATGTTCTTGTGCATTGAAAAATGTAGGAGGTATATACTTTTGCATTTCACACATTAGACAAGGAATTTCTCTCTTCCAATACTTTATATCATCTTCATGGATTTCTTTCAATGAAAACCATCTACATGAGATCGTGACACAAGAAAATAACATGTTTCAACATAAAATAATATAATATATTACATTACATTACAAGTAAAACACGTGTCATTAAGTACAACAATAATTTGAAAGAACATTTTGCATATAAATCACAACTACGTCTTACCTCATGTATTTTTCAAGATCATATATATCTTGTTTGACGTTGTTGTCAAAGTTGTCTGGGAGAGATAGCAGTAGAACATACTATAACAACAAAATGAATTGTTATTTGTTTCGACCAAAGTAGACAAGCAAAAATAAAATAAAAATAAAATATCTATAAGGCCAATATATATAAATATGTATACCAAAATTATTACCTTAGTGAAGGTATGCCAATCATGTGTTTTTACCCCATCAAATTCACCTTTCTTCATTAAGATATTTTTTATGTTTGAAGCAAAACCCGTGGGAAATTTAATTCTTTGAATGACCTCTTTTACATCATTGCTTTGTTGCTCTGTTAATAAGCATGGAAGGTTATTTCGGTTTAGTACTCCATCTGATCTATTTGAATATCGGATCACACTTCGCATTGCATGATTGGCTTCCTAAATGTCAGTACAAATTTTGACAATTTTTTCGTTGTCCCTCCTACCATCTATGATTCTCCATAACGTTTCAATCACATTCTTCCCGATATGCATTGTATCAAACAAATGAGCTATTTTTATCTCTTCATAGTAGGGCAAACTCATGAATTGAGCGGGATAAGATTTCATTCCTCGTGGAAGCCCATTATTAATACCTTCATGATGATTGCGGCCTTCATGAAGCTTAAAAGAAATCACAAAAATAATTATCAAATACGGTAAAATAAATTCAATGATTAAAATAAACATTCAAAACATTACGTGATCTACGATACATTATGAAATTGAGTACCTTGACGATTTCAATTATATTCCAACCTCCATATGTGAGGTGTCATTCTTCATGGTTTTAAACCAGTCTCTTCTTTTCCATTGAAAAGATGTTTTTCAGTAGTACGATACCTAAGGTTCTTAGGAAGAAGATGCCTATACTCATCAAACACCATCTTTCCTAAACTTTTTGAATGACGATACTTCATCTTATGGCCACAAACTGGACATGCAAATTTACCCTTTGTTTGAAGACCTGCAACAAATGGATTAATGCCAATTATACGATGAGATTATTTAAAAATTAAACATGCACCATGATAGAATTAAAATATTATATACTATTAAAGAGCAATATTAGAATGCTACATACCACAAAAATGTGTTAGTCTAGGGGCATCATGAATTGTCCATAAAAGTATTCCACGGAATTTAAATTTCTTCTCCCCAATTGGTTTACATATGTCATACATTGTGATGCCAACCCATAACTTTAGTAGCTCGTCGATAAGAGGCTCGATATATACATTCATATCTTGAACCTGGAACTTACCTAATTGTNCCCAATTGGTTTACATATGTCATACATTGTGATGCCAGCCCATAACTTTAGTAGCTCGTCGATAAGAGGCTCGATATATACATTCATATCTTGAACCTGGAACTTACCTAATTGTTTGAAATTACACATAATTACTAAATGAATGATATCATGTAATATATATAATTAAATAAATAAACAAAAAATATTATGCAAAAATTGAAACAAATGAAAATGTTAAATTCAAAAAATTAATGTAAACAAATACCTAGAACAATCATTGTCAACATTATATGCTCCCTCTTTATTGACATCCAAGGATGAATGTTATTGTTGATAACAAAAATAGGCCACACTGAGTAAATAGACCTAAGCTCTCTGAATGGATTAACACAGTCAGTTGTTAATGAAAGCCTAACATTACGAGGTTCATCTTTGAAATCTGCCCATTTTTCCTCAATTTCCCTAAATGCAGAACCATCGGCAGGCATTCGAAGAACACCATATCCACTTCTATTACGTGCATGGTAATCCATAAATTGTGCTATGCTTTCACACCTGAAAAATAGCTGCAAATGTGGAATTATGGGAATATGAAAAAGAACCTTTCAAGGCACCCTTTTTGTTACTTGATCGATTCGATATCCACTGATAAGACATTGCGGACATTCGGTTTTCGAAGCATGTTGTCCATAGTATGTAATATGTTCATTAGGACATGCATCTATAGTTTGATAATCCATTCCAATGTCTTCCATAATGGCATGCAAACCTTGATATGTGTGAGGTAAAATATTTGACGATGGTAACAAAAATTCACCTAATAATCTACAACATAAGAAACAACTAGTTAATGTAAAAATATTAATCGTAAAAATTACATTCTTATTTTACACATTAATTAACACTAAAAACAAATATAAAAAAATCAACATTTATGTATAATATGAGATGAAACGTATTACATACCTTAGTATCTATGTCATACAAGTGTTCGACAAATTATTCATAACCTTTAAGTTCACTAGCAACAATGTAGCAGAGAGAAGATTTGCTCTTGATCCTTCATAAAGTCATTTATTTTCCTTTTCTAATAGAGGTTCATCATAAATACCAGCATTTTCCCCATCCTCATCCGGCTGTGAAAACAAATCTTGGATAATTTGATTTGTCCCATCATCTTCTTCCATGGGATCATTAACTTGATTTGTCCCATCATCTTCTTCCATGAGATCCTCATTTGCTTGGTCATGATGATGTTCCTCAGCTTGTACAACATCATTTCTACTAATACTTGGTGCAATATTCTGCGGAAATTTAGAGGGCAACTTTAACTTTATAATTACAAACAATCATGCAAAATTAGTGTATACTATAACAAACATTCAAACAATATATATACATACATATATACTTATATAAAATTGACAAAATAAAAAAAGATAATGAATATATATCTAATTACCATGGGACGATATTCATTCGAACCGCCATCAATGTGACCATATTTCCTACAATGTTTTGTAGCTGTTGCTATTAAAATTCTTATGGGAAGTTTGAGGCAACATTTTTTACAAGGGCAATAACATCTACCATCACCCTTTTCACCCGTTTACTTTTTTCACCACCTCTAACAACATTCTACGACATTTTTCCGCACAAAAATACCCTTTCAGAATCGTCGTTGTTATAGCAAGATTGTCGCAACATCTTTAAATCATCAAATATTTATAGTCCAATTTTAGGTCACTATCGTCGCAATTGTGACGATATTGACCTAAAAATATTTATTTTCCACCTATTTATTTTAGGTCATTTTTAAGGTTAGGTAAGTCGTCGCTCTTGCAATGGACAAACTACATTCGTCGCTCTTGCGATGAACATTGACCATAATAATTTAGTCAAACTACATGCGTCGATATAGCGACGAATACGGGGTGGATTTAGAAAAATTGAACTTTTTATCTTTCATGTTGCGACGAAAGAGTACTTTCGTCGCAAGTGGTCGTCGCAAATTTTTCAATATGTAGTAGTGTAACTCTTTTAAAATAGTACCTAGAGTTTTCTCTTCACTTAATTTACTGATAAACTCTATAAAATCATCCCAATATGTAATGGATCCCACTGGTAAACTATAATAACAGGTTGACACTTTGTTCTCAAAGGTGTAAGGAAATATTATACATACCACATCCTCATGTTCAACATTCATCAAACTTATAGCAAGGTTGAAGTTCTTTATGTGGTATTCAGAAACACATGAGTTGTCCAATCAAACTTAGGCAAAATCTTCTTAGTATGCTCAAGAAAGTCATGTAGTTTCCCTCCCAAATTGAGACATCCTTGGGACATCCATGTGGGTATGTGAGGTTAGTTTCCAACTATCTGGTTATCTATCAACTAGTTCAAGATTTCACTAGTTGTTTTTTTCAATTCAGGTTCAAAGGGTGGAGACTGTGGATACTAAGGTGAAGATAATGACAATGGTGGGATTTGGTACAAAGGTTGAGAAATCTCCTTCAAAGCGAGTTTTACCAAGTCTTTTAGGGAATTGAAAATAATGTATTGAGGATTTTATATATAGATCTTATGAGTTGGCCCTAATTTGGGTAGTAAAGGTTCTACAAGTAGCTCACCAATCTTCCAAGCAAATGCCTCAGTGAGATGGCATAAATCATGGGCATCAAATTTGGGAACAACATACAATTGTTTAGGGGGTGACTTAGGGGATTTGAAAATGAGATAGGTGTCTCTAAAAGTAGTTTCTAACTTAGTATTTTCAACTCTATTATGGAAATGACCTAGATTAGTTTCATGGGTTGAAGGTTCAAATATTTGACCACATGACAACCAAGTATTTCTACTATCCATACTACTCAGGCCCTCCTTTTAGCACAAGTTTCTATTGACACAGGAAAAATGCCCTTTAATATATAGGGTGCTTCCCTGGTATGAAGTCCTAATTAGACCTCACATCGTTTGGGATAGGAGACCAATCTAGATTATATCCCAACAACAATTACTAAAAATAAGTGGGGTTGGTGATGGAAATGCGATATGCAGTGTGCAGTATGAAATTACTCTAAGTGAGGAAAGTAAGTTATTTTAACCTATGCTAGCTTGGAGAAACACTAATTAAGAAGATAGAATATTAATTCCAAATTCTTGTTGGTACTTTCGAAACAGGTAGTTGTTAGAGAAAAATATAAACACATAAAAGTGAATTATAAGTGTAAATAGAGTAGTCTATAATGACGAATAATTCACAACCATATATCTATCATCTCAGAACAATGAATATAAAAAAAAAAACTTAAATGTAAAGCCATAAAATTCACCGAAGAATAATAAATGCATGAATAATATAACCTTGCAATGGTGTAAATGATAGTACTAACTTTGGAAGTAGTTCACAAAGAATCTATCACACAACACCATTTGCTCCTTCTAAAAAAAATGGTCTCGAGGGCTTCTCCTCATTAAAATTTCTTGAAATAGTTCTAAAAATTACAAAAAATCAAGAGCCTTTGATATAAGGTGCTCTTATACATATATAGTCTACAGGCTGCAACTTCTTCTTGGAACTTATTGCATTCCCTTTCATAGTTACAACCATTTGACTTCTGCTATTTTTTCCTTTTCCTAAAACCTTATAAAACTATACATTATTTGCAAGAAATTACTATTGGGCTTGCTCTTTTTCTTTAATATAGACAAAACCTCATGTTGGGAAGATATTCCAACACTCCCCTAAAGATAATTTGCTCTAGAGAAACTTCATATGTTGTTGCATCTCTGATCATGGGGCCCATCTCTCTTTTAAGTGTACTAAAAAAGGAATTGATAAAATTTGTATCTCTGGATGGTCCAACTATATGCTCTTTTAATACATATTTAGTGACTTAAGTGACCCTTTCTCATTACAATCCATCCAGAATTGATGTGGTCTTCTAACTCTGCCAAAATTTGGTCTATGGTCCTTAGTGCACCCATATCTCTGAGTTGGGGTATATAGAATCGTTCAATCATCTTTTCAACAACTATGTGTAGGAATTTGTAATTATTGATTGATATATATATATATATATATATATATATATATATATATATATATATATATATATCAAGTATTGTTCCTGATTTCTGGTAGTTGTCTAGTGTTGCATAATTGAGTTGGTTCTCCTTTTCAGACATCTTAGGTAAGTCTGTATTTATTTTTTTATATTCTGCTTAACACTTCTTCAATTCATCGATAGCTAAATGGACTCCATACAAAAATATTTTATTGTGCTTGATTATATCTATCAATGCATGTCATTGTGTAGATAAGTCTTGGAATTCTTTCAAACTAGTGTACATCTATCTTAGTGGTGTCCCCAACTCCTCCTGGAATTCAAAGGTGTAGGCTCTGAGCTCTGTGACACTAGTCCTATTGACGTTGTAGCATTTTACTTCCTATTCCAAGATTTGGATCCTAGCCTTATACTCTTAAATTTCCTTAGCCATGTTTAGGATATTTTTCTTTGAAGCTTGTGAAGATGCTACTCTAGTTGAGTCCATGGTTATAGGATCTCTTCTCGTGTATGTCGTTAGCAATCTGTAAATCTATTAGGCTGGAATATAGACAACAGAGGTAATTATTTCAACTGACTTTAGGTTGGATTCTGACCTTTCCAACCAGAGAGGGCTCTCTCAGATATACAATTGTTTGGGATATTCATAAGATTTGGCAATGCATGTACAGAGGTCAGATTCTTCCATGGTGTAAAATTTAAAGCTGGTAGGACAAATTAGAAGAGCAGGGCCATTGGGAAATGGGGTTTATTCCTAAAAAAGTATGAAGGGTTATAAGCTATGTACTTCTAGAGGGAACAGAGGAAAAATAGGTATGATGTTCAGTCAAATAAGTAATATGAGATGGAAAAGGAGAGGAAAGGAAAGACTACTATCAGCAAGAGGCGTCTAATAGAGGGAGAATCTCTTGGTGAGGCATTAGAATAAGAAACATGAGCACTGGTCACTGCAAACAGAGCACCAATTACGAGTGAAGTCTAAAACGGTAACCAAAATACATAACAAGTATAATCGATGTGAGAAGGAGCACCGGCAAAATTTAATTCCTTATAATACTCAGAGATTATTACTGGCTAAAAACACACATTCATGAATAATGAAATACAATAAGACACATTGAACATCAAAACCGTGATGAATCTTGGTTGTCTCAGAAAAACCTTTTTTGCTTATATTAAAATTTCATAAAAAAATACAAAGCTCTCCTGCTACGAGGGCAGGCCCCTTGGTACACATTATTTTCATCACTCTTATGATCGTTAATGATGTAAACATATCCTTTTTCTTTAGCAGGAGCAGTGGCTTGGATTCTTGAAGAAAGAAGGGAGAAGAACTTTGCTTAAGAGAAGAAATTGTATTTTCCTTTGTAAAAACCCTATTAAGGAAGATCATCGCAGGCTGCACTATATGCAGGGTGTGACGATGCCTGATTTCTGCACCCTGCTCTAAAGCTAGACTGTGGCATTTCCGCAGGTTTCACTATAGCTAGGGTGCAGCGATTTCTGTGCGTGGGAAAAACAGGCATCTTCTCGATGCTTCTAGAAGGAGAAGCTTCTATGGTGAGGTGGCCTTCGAACAGTTTGGATCTTACTCGCTTATGATTTAGTGGGATCATTCTAACCTCCTCACCTTATCCTCTTCAGCTTATAAAAGGAGAGGAGCTCTCATGGAGAAAGTTAGCTTGGCTTGGGATTAATCTTGATTGAGTTTGAGTAATTTTTGTAGCTTGGATTTTTTGGAGCTTGTATATTGTCTTTGAGCTTTGCTTTGTCAAGATAGATTGGGAGTAGTTATCAGATCTACAATCTCAGAATTCGTGGATTAGAAGTGTGTGGGAAACAAGGAACTGTTAGAAGGAACCTGACAACATCAAGGTATCTGGTTGTATATTTCTTCCACATTTTTTAATATAGATATTATTTTCTTTCTTATATGAATGTTATTTTCTTTCTTATATGAATGTTATTTGTTCATATTGTATGATTCCTTGATCACGTACATAATTTCATATCAAGTAGGCTCTGTTATTCTTATCTTCATTGGCTTGTGTTTCTTTGCAGATATTTCTCCATAAGCCTCGCAACGGAGCTTGGATTGCATTGGCGAAGTCGGATCTTCGATATTTAAAAGGTATGTCATAGATCTATTTCTCATTTGATAATCGAATCTAAGGAAAGGGTAGTGTACTATCTTGTTTTATTCTAGTTTCGTAGTGAAGCTAGGGGGATTGATTTGTGTCCGCACTTAACAATTAGCTAGATAACAAAATAAGAAAGAAGGGAGAAGAACTTTGGTTGAGAGAAGAAATTGTATTTTCCTTTGTAAAAACCCTATTAAGGAAGATCGTCGCAAGCTGCACTATACACAGGGTGCGGCGATGCCTGACTTACACACCCTACTCTAAATCTAGACTGCGGCGTTTCCACAAGTTGCACTATAGCTAGGGTGCAGTGATTTTTGTATGTGGGAAAAACGGGCATCTTCTCGATGCTTCTAGAAGGAGAAGCTTCTATGGTGAGGTGGCCTCCAAACGGTTTGGATCTTACTCACTTTCATGATTTAGTGGGATCATCCTAACCTCCTCATCTTATCCTCTTCATATTATAAAAGGAGAAGAGCTCTCATGGAGAAATTCAGTTTAGCTTGGGTTAAGCTTGATTGGGTTTGAGTAATTTTTGTAGCTTGGATTCTTTGGAGCTTGTATATTGGCTTTGAGCTTTGCTTTGTCCAGATAGATTGGGAGTAGCTATCATGTCTATAATCTCAGAATCCGTGGATTAGAAGTGTGTGGGAAGCAAGGAACTATTGGAAGGAACCTAAAAACATAAAGGCATTTGGTTGTATCTTTCTTCCACATTCTTTAATACAGATATACTTTTCTTTCCTATATGAATGTTATTTGTTCATATTGTATGATTCCTTGATTACGTACATAGTTTCATATCGAGTAGACTCTGTTATTCTTGTCTTCATTGGCTTGTGTTTCTTTGCAAATATTTCTCCATAAGCCTCGCGACGGAGCTTGGATTGCATTAGCGAAGTCAGATCTTCGATATTTAAAAGGTATGTCCTAGATCTATTTCTCATTTGATAATCGAATCTAAGGAAAGGGTAGTGTATTGTCTTGTTTTGTTCTAGTTTTGTAGTGAAGCTAGAGGGATTGATTTGTGTCTGCACTTAAAAATTAGCCCGATAACAAAATTGGAGACTGTACTGGGGAACGGATTTTTTTCCAAGTTTTCCTTGCTTTCTTTCTTTGATTGCCTGGGTTCTGTTTTCTGAGTCACTGGGATATCTAGCTTGACTCTCTGACTGTTAAATTTCAGTGGAAAACCCTCATGTTTTTTATTTTTTCCACTATTCATTTGATTGTCACACCCTGCTTTGGGGGACAGTGCGGCGATATAGGATCGACGCACCCTACCTTTTGACACAGTGCAGCGTTTCCGCACTGTATCTATTCTCTGGCCTGTGGTGATCAAGGATTTCCGCACTCTGTTGGTCTGGTATCCTACGGTGACTGTGAAAAAAATCATTTTTGATGATTTTTCTTTCCCAGATATTAGAAATGGTTTCGGGGTGATTTGTTGGGTTTGATTACAGTCTACTTGACAACTTAGAATCTGCTTTTAGCCTTCTTTGCTTGGTTTTTTCTTTGTTTTCTTTTGAAAGATTTTGTCTCTTGCTTTGAGTGTCTTTCAGTTACAAAGCATTGTTTTTCTTTAGAATTGTTTAGTGAAAGAACACTTCTTTTTCCTGAATAGTTTGTGTTAAAAGAGAAAATTGTTTGGGTTGTTTTGTTTTATAGATATTTTCTATCACTTTTAGCCATCTTTAAAATGAAAAATTTTAATTTCTTGCTTTATATTAGATTGGGGGCATATTTGCATTTGAAGTAGCGAAATTGCATGATTGGGGCCAAGAATCGTGTATTGGTGTACAGTCTCTTTTGCTCATTTCTTGAGAATCTTGATATTGATGAGTTTAATAAAATTTTGGGACATTGTGCAAATGGGAATGATAAACATTTTCTCCTTCTCGTAATATAGCTTTCATCGAAGTGAAATATTTTCATTCTCATTTCTTTTCATTGTTTAGAGTCGGTCAAAACATCATTTACTCCACGTCATTTTCCTCTTGAGTAACAACAGCCTTAAAAATAAAAAGCTTATAAACATTGATTCGACATTTTTATATTTTTAGGTAGCAAACCTACATTAGATTAGTTGTAGGGATTTGGAATAGGTGTGAAAGATAAATTTCCAAAGCTGCAAACAAACATAGAATCTTGAGTTAGGGAGCAGTGAAATCTACTTGCTACATTTTGTTCTGGGAAGCCCTTCTCACACAAGGGTCAAACCTGAGGTCGCATTGAGACTGGCAGAGTTACTCACTCTGTTTTTTTGGTCTTGGTGTAGAGATTGCGTGTATTATGGGGGTCGCTTGAAGGTATACCCACAATGATGAGTGGAAGCCTTTCAAGTTGATTTCGGGCTAGATACTCCGCCTTTGCGCATGGATCAGACTATCGACTATTTCCTCAGGCATATTTGGTGTAGTTGGTAACCTTAGTGGCATGTCTCTTTAGGGTCTTTACACGAGGTGACTGTGGAGAGGAAAATATTCACGGTACTTGGAATCGACGTTGGTCAAACTCACTCGAGCTCCTTGGAGGGTATACCCACGTTTATGTGTGGGAGATTGCACCAAGGCGTAAGTCCATTAAGTACGTCGTCAACGTAACTTTTCCACCTGCTCTATCTCATCCCTTTCTTACTTTGATTCTGCAATGTTGGATTTCATCACCAACTAGTGCATGCATTGTGAGAAGGTTTTGTTTGTTTGTTTGCTTCCTATATTTTTAGCGTGCATTGTTTGTTTTCCCTAGCAGACTCTAAATTGGATCTTTCTTTGATAGCGTCAGTTCCCGAAATGACCAATGAAGGAATCCCTGCTCCAAGGGAACCTTTTATTTTTCCTTCTTACAGAAACATTGGTCCTCCTCACATTCCTACTTTGAGCCTTCTGGGCCTCATGATTGGATTGTCGGTGTGGCTATTTTCCACTCAAGTAATCTTGAATGCAGCTAGTTCTTCGTTTGTAAGCACTTCCCCCCAAGAACATCAACCTCATGTTGATCCTTCGCCTTATTCACCAATAAGGTCTTCTTCTCCTTCTTCACTTGCAAGGTCTTCTTCCATTTCATCTTCTTCGTCGAGTGAAAGCTCTGAAGCTAGTAACTCGGTGAATAAGAAGAAGAGGAAAAAAAAGAATAAGAAGAAGAAAAATAAAGAAGGGTCCAAACTTCCAACCACTGCTAGACATGTTGTAAAAACACCAGTTAGTGATAATCATATTGGGAGTGTTGATGATGCCAAAATCACCCAAACAACCCATAAGCCCAAGTACCCTTGCAGGCTTTGTAAGGATAGCCATCTTCTTAAGGATTGCCCTGGTCTATCGAAGGTTATAGAAGCATGGTCTACACACTCTCGCCAACCCATGTCGTCAGCCTTGGAACAATATGTTGATGACCTCCTGTCAACTAGTCAAGATACTGTTGGGAAGAAGAAAAGTAGAGTCAAGTTCCCATGTATGTTATGCAAAGGGAGTCATCTAACTCACATTTTCCCTCGTATGGACGAAGCCTCGAAATTACTGGAAGACATGATTGTTTCACAACCTCAACTTCTGACTGCTTATCACAAGCTTACTCTCGACCCACCTGTAGTTGATGTAATGATCAATCTGGTCCCTTCATTGGTCAGTCTGGTTGATCATGTAGTCAATCTGGTCACGTCCTTAGTTGAACCAGTTGACAAAGTGGTCGCTCTGATCCCATCCTCGGTCGATTCCACTCTCCCATTAGAGAGTGAAACCCAAGCGGCCGATCTGTTTCCACCCATCAACTACATTCTCCCCTTGGCAAATGAAACCCAAGTGGTCAATCTGATCTCATCATCGGTCGATCCTACTCTCCCACTCGAGAGTAAACCTAATGTTGCTCAAGTTTTTCTTGTTGATAAAGACACTACCATGCTAGGGGGGCATTCCTCCTTCTCCCATAGAACCCCCTCCAAGTAATGAGTCCATCCTTTTTTATTGGAGTGCACTAACTGGACCTCATCTTCCCTCTCACATTCCTTTCAAGATTACAGTACAAGTTTTTGGTCGGGACATTCCTCAGACGTTGATAGATGAAGGTTTGTTCGTTAGTATTTTGTCCTCTCTTGCTTGGAAAGCTTTGGGTTATCCTCAGCTTGTGTCGGTTACCTAGACTCTGTTTTCTTTTAACATAACAACCAATCAACCTTTGGGGATCCTTCCTCAATTTCCTGTAACTTTGGGAGGGAAAACTGTCATTAGTGTCATCATGGTAGTCCAAGACCCCTTGGATTTCGATTTACTCATTGGGCAAGATTATGTCCTTTACATGAAAGCTATTGTGTCCACTCTTTTTCGTGTGATATCTTTCCCACACGATGGAAGAGTGGTGACTATTGATCAACTTTCGTTTGGTGGCCCTAACTTGAACATCAAATCAATAACCTCCCTAAATGGTTCTTATATGAAGATGGTATCAACCCTACCATGGGTCAATTATGTGGTGTTGTATCCCATGCCTTCAGTTACCGATGCAGATGAACCTCTCACTATAAGCTCACTCTCTTATGACTTGGATCCAGTAGTTGACATGGTAATATCTTTGGTAGGCCTATTGGAGCTTGATCTCCTTACCCCTATCATGGCCCTTGACATGTGTTCCTGTTGATACTGAGAGGGGGGTGAATCAGTATCAAGTACAATTTAAAACATTTTTCAAATTATACTTAAACCATTCAATTATATCCAATGAGCAATGAACAATAGTATAAGATTTACACCAATACACCACAATATACCATGCACAATATATGAGAAATAATCAATACTTTTTGTTCAAAGGAAGTAATGACTTCCAAAGGTAGCTACAGCTTCCAAATGTAAAGGGAGGGATAA
>JASDQU010101464.1:329429-345480 GCA_032191745.1 Picea mariana
AAGAACAATCCTCTCGACCCCATGAAATAGGGTCTAGATCTGAAGACTAGGTCACGATCCTCTTTCTCTGAGAAGCTGAAGGCATAATAACCCCTGCCTACTGCACTCCGAATAATGTGTCCCTGAATCATCGGCCTCCATCTTTCCTCAATCCATGCCTCCACCGTTTTGGGGCTGGGCCATAACCCCGTAAACTTTCCAATGAGGGTCTTTTCTGCCAGAAAGAGAGCACAGTTACAAGGGTCCTATGGAGAAAGCTCCACGGAGGGGATCTCCTCCAGCTTCTTAATAAACTTAGACGGAGGAGAAAGATTGGATTTAGCTCCTGCCGAGCGGACTAACTCTTTAAAAGCTTCCAAAGGATCTTTCTCAGTCTCGACAGTCGGATTTGCAGTCATCTTGGGAGGACGGCGATCACCTGGGTTGCCACTGTTCTGGAATGCGTGCGCGCAGGAGGCCGCGCTGGATACGCCGTATCGCGCCCTGTATGGCGAGAGAGGGATGGGAGCCTGGAACAACAGCTGCTAACGGAGCTCAGCGTACCTGCAAACAAAGATTCAGAGCAATGGCGGCTAGGGTTTGGGCCCTAGCCGCTTAGGGTTTCTTCTCGTTCCATTCGCCGGATACATTCTTCTCGATCGAAATGCAATATTTTTTGGGTAAAATAAATTTGTCAGATATTTTGTCCCAAGTTTTTCTGAGATGGTTAGGCCTCTGCAAAACCTGATTAAAAAGGATGTTCTTTTCAAATGGGGACCTCAAGAGAAATTAGCTTTTAATTCCATTAGAAAATATATAACTGAAGCTTCCTCCTTGATGAGTCCTTATTTTTCTAAATACTTCACGATGTACACTTTTTCATTTGGCAAATCGTATGTTGTTGTGCTTACTCAGAAAAATGATAAAAATAACGAAGTTCCAATTTCATTTATGAGTTCTGCTCTTAAAGGAACAGAATTAAATTATCTTGCAGTAGATCAACAAGCTTATGTTGTTTTCAAGGAAGTTAAGCATTTTAGACCCTACCTGTTGAAATCTAGGGTAAAAGTTATTGTCCCTTATCTTGCTGTAAGAAATCTGTTAGTTCAAAAGGAACTTGGGGAGAAAAGAGAAAATTTGATGACCTCCCTTAAAGAGTACGATCTCAAAATCGTAGTCGCATGAATTGTTAGAGGTCAAGGCCTTTGCAAATTAGTGGTTGATTCAATTGAAATACCAAAAAATCAATCAACAACACCAACTGAAAATATGCATAATGAAACACAAATTTGTTGTGTACAAAACACACCCAATTCATGGTATAATGATATCAGATTTTATTTTCTACATGGAACTAATCCTCAAAACCTTTATCTGAAAAGAAGAAGAGTAGTAAGGCTTAGATCTGCGTCTTTTCAATTCATTAATGATATATTGTTTCAGAAGAATTTTGATGGTACTTTTTTGCACTGCCTAGAAAAGGAAGAATTTGAAAATGTGCTAACTGAGCTACATTCCGGTGATGCCGAGGGTCACTTTGGTGGAGATACGACTGCCCACAAAGTACTTAGGGATGGTTACCATTGGCCCACCTTATTTAAATATGCTCATTCTTTGGATCGCAAATGTATAATCTGTCAAAAGGTTGTAGGGCAGGTCAAGAAGGTTGCACTTCCCTTGCAGCCTGTTACAATAGATACACCATTTCAGCAGCGGGGCCTAGATATCATAGGGCCAATTAATCCACCTTCTTCATAACAATACAAATATATTCTCACGAAAACGGATTATTTTACGAGATGGTTTGAAGCTTTACTGTTAAAGGTAGTAAACACGAATAAGGTAGTTTCATTCTTAGACTCTCATATTATCACTCGTTTCAGGATACCTGAATGTTTAGTTTTCGACAATGCTTCTTATTTTTCTTCCTTGAATATGAATGTTTTTGATTTGGAAAAATGGATTAAGCTAAAATACTCCACCAACTATTAGCCCCGATGAAATGGCTTGGCTGATTCAACAAACAAAAATATGATCAAAATAATAAAAAGAACAGTGTCGAAAAATCATAAAAATTGGTACAATGCATTATATAACGCACTTTGGGTTGATAGGGTCACTCCAAAATCTTCCATCGATAATTCTCCTTTCTTCCTCATTTACAAAAGAGAATCTATCCTTCCTCCCCATGTCTTGCTCCCCTCACTGCAATTATCTTAGAAATTTCAAGAGGAAGAATGTCCCCCTTTCGAGAATCAAATAAATGCTTTACTAAAATTGGAATAAGTTGGGACACAAGCAAAACAGAAATTGGAACAACACCAATAGATTGTTAAAAACTGGTTTGATACAATTTCGTCCTCAGATATAAACTTTAATATAGGGGATTTGGTCCTCAAATGGGACAAAGAACACGAGGATAAAGGAGAACACACTAAGTTTCAAAACATGTGGCTGGGACCTTTTGTCATTGCATAAAAATTGGGTCCTATCTCTTTTCATTTTCAGAACTTGGAAGGACAACCATATGTTGGAAGATTGGTTGTTGTCATTGATGTCAACCCTAGTCATGGGTTTTGGACTGCAAGATTGATGAAGGTATTTGGACATGAAGGACAATGAACATGCAGATACAACACCAATGGATGGATAGTGTACATCATGTTGTTTCCAGCGGTATGTGGCACATCATGTGGATCCTCATGGTTGAGGAGAAATGAATTTTTGAAGATGACAAAGTCAATTGAAGAAGGAAGTACATGTAGGCCCTGAAGATAATTAAAGAACATAATTACAAAATAAGAAAGTGTCAGGTCAGCCTAATGTTAAAAGGAAGTGACATAAATGGTATAAATAAATATCATTTTACATTCATTTGATACACAAGTCAAATTTCAGAGGAAAATCAGAAGTAAAGAAGACTGGATTTCAAGGGAGGATGAAGTCTTTTGGTGATGTGTTCTAAGATATGTTATTTTCAGGTCATCTTACCATTTTCGATATAACTTTTTTTTCTAGAATGATTCAGATGGTGAATTGCTATGGTATTGAGAAGACATATCAAGGTACTTTTTTGGTAAAATTTTCAGCTCTTGATTCTATATAATTATGGAGATACACTCTATGGAAGATAGGGTTTTTGACCAGTCCTGAAGCTAGTCAATAAGCAAGTGTTTCGGGTAAAAAAATCATAACTTCTTCATAGAGAATCCAAATGAAGTGGGAAAAATTGCATTGGAAACATTATGGACTTTAGTTTTGTGTGTGGGAGTTTCAAAATCAGATGTTAAATATTGAGCGCGAGGCATTCTTTACAAGTTTGATCTCCTGAATACACCAAAATTGAACAAAGTCTACCATTCTCTCTATAACTTATTTTTGTGTAGGATTCAAGGAGTGAAACTTGGAGAAGTTTCAGAGAATACATTGAGTAATATTATCTATAGGATTAGAGTATTCCAAGAATTTAAGAATTGCATAAAGTAAAGAAGTCTCAGGAAGCATTATCAGGTTCTATGTGATGGTTGGTTGATGGTGATGATTTAATGTAAAGTTTTATTATCTCTCATATATTATTGGGTGGAAGGAAGGGGAAATGATGGAGAGTTAAATCCTCTCTTAATATTGGAGGATTGTATCTTCCTCTTGGAGGTTTATCCCTCCCTTTACATTTGGAAGCTGTAGCTACATTTGGAAGTCATTACTTCCCTTGAAAAATAACTATTGATTATTTCTCATATATTGTGCATGGTGTATTGTGGTGTATTGGTGTAACTCTTATACTGTTGTTCATTGCTCATTGGATATAGTTGAATGGTTTAAGTATAATTTGAAAAAGGTTTTAAATTGTACTTGATATTGATTCAACCCCCTCTTAGTATCAACAATTGGAATAAGAGCAGGTTGCCTTCAGAATAGTTTAACCACTGGAAGGAAAATCATGAGCAGAGATGGATGACCATGAGCACATTTCAAATGGGATTCAAAAATTTGATGGAAGAAATTATGCATACTGGAGTGATAGAGTGAAAAATTACCTAATAGCTTTGGGAGTATACATTTGGTACTCAGTTGTAAATGGCCATGTAATCCCAAATAATGCTCCAACCGATCCAAATGAGAGTAAGATTATGAGTTCTAATTCAAAATCTAGACATGTTATTCTAGCAACATTGGCACCAACCATTGCTAGAAAAGTGATGGGCTTCAACACTGCTAAAGAGGTATGGGACAAACTCAAGAGTATCTATGAAGGTGATCCAAAAGTTAAGCAGGTCAAGCTTCGATGACATAGAGCATAATTTGAAAATTTGAAGATGAATGAAAAGGAATATATTGCAACCTATCTTCTTAGAGTTGATGAAGTTGTTCATTCTATCAGAGGATTAGGTGAAGAGCTCGATGAATCGTTGGCTGTACAAAAAGTGTTGAGATCACTTCTCTTGAAGTATGATGCTAAGGTCTCCACCATTGAAGAAACTAGGGACTTGACCAAAATGACAATGGATGAATTACATGGGTCTCTTATAACACATGAAATGAGAACAGGTACAAAAAGTGACCAGCCAAACAATGAAGCAGCCTTTAAAGCCATAAAGAATACAAAAGACAAGGATAACGACCTTGATGAAGAAATAACAAATTTTGTAAGAAGATTTCAGAAGGGAAGTGGAAGATACAAAGGTAAGTCCCCTCTCAAATGCTTTAACTATGGTATAATAGGACATATTGTTGAAAACTGCTACTATAAAAAGAGAAGTCTCAACAATAAAAAGATCTTCTACTCCAAGGATGATGACATCTCCTCAGATGAGAGTGATGAAAAAGATAATGATGGAGGAGAAGTCCTTTTCATAACCCAAGAAACCCAGGATGATGATCACAAGAATTATAAAGAAGAAGAAATCATTTGTGAAGAAGATTCAGACGAAGAAACCAACCTTAATTCCTTTTGGGGATACAAAGACAATGCAGAGAGTGAAAAAGAAGATGGGAATCTTGAAAAGTTGAAGCATGTTGAAACTGAAAATAGCAAGCTTAGAAACACAAAAATAATACTAAAAGGTGAATTGAGTAGTTGTGAAGAACAAAATTACAAGCTTGAAAATACCATTATAGCGTGAAGGAACAATTAGAATATTATGAGAAATTGAAAGAAGAATTGGATCACACAAAGGGGAGCTACAATTGACAACATAAAATTTGAAGAAGTTCGAAAAAAGCACTGAAAAATTAGATGAGATCCTTAGCAATCAAAGATCTCCAAATGACAAGACAAGACTAGGATACAATGACAGTTTGAAGACAACAAAACAAGAGAAGGAAGATGAAAATGATGAAACCAACACTCCAGAACAAGTTGAACAACAAGATAGAAGACTAGAATTCAGAAGGAATGAGACATCAAGAATATCCTCTCCCATCAGGTATGAAAGAAATCATTATGAAGGAAGCTACATAAGAATAGATCATTAACCTAGATGGACCACACCACAAAGAAGATCACTTACTTTCAGGTATCAAAATTTCTTTCTTGGACATTGTTATACTTGTGGAAATTTTGGACACAAGGCAATCAATTGTAGGATCAATGAAAGGAATAACTATGCAAGCTACATGAATGGTAAAAATAGTAGATATGGAAATGTTCATAGACCTATCAAACAAAATTATAATCCATTTGACCCATTAATGGATCAAAATATTGTATGTTACAAGTGCAATAATCTTGGTCATAAAGCACGAGATTGCAGAGAGATGAAGGAAGATAATCATATGCCAAATGTCTGTATACCAACTACAACATGGAAAAGGAAAGAAATTCCACAAAATGAAAACTGTCAAATAACATTGGTCGCTAAAGAATGCAAAGAATAAGATGAATGGTTCATAGACAGTGGGTGCTCATCTCATATGACCGAATATCAAAACAAATTTGTCAGCTTGAAGAAAAAGGGTGGAAATGTTACATTTGAAGATGACGCATCTACTAAAATACTTGGAAAAGAAATTGTAAATCTTGGAAGTGAAAATGTAAAAGCAGGAAAAGTCCTATTGGTTGAATATATGAAGCATAATCTCCTCAGTGTCAACAAAATATGTGATCAAGGATACACTCTTACGTTTGACTCTTGAAAATCTAAAATCAGAGAAAATAACTCAAGAATATTGGTTGCAACTGTAACAAGAAGACCGAACAACATATACATCCTAGACATGAAGAAGAGAGAGAAGATAAAAGCCACAGAAAAGGATTCCAAGGAAGAAAAAGTCCCAAAGACCAAAAATAAGGATGAAGTATTATTGAGTGCCACATGTTTAGGGGGAGTAGCCCCAAAGAAGAGAGTTATCTTTTCCCATTAAACTCATGAGGAGAATCCCTACCCTTTGCCATTAATGTCAAAGGGGGAGAGAAATTTGGATCATGATGATAGGGGGAGAATGAGTGTTTCCATCAATGACAAAGGGGGAGATTGTTGGAAGATTGGTTGTTGTCATTGATGTCAACCCTAGTCATGGGTTTTGGACCGCAATATTGATGAAGGTATTTGGAAATGAAGGACAATGCACATGCAGATACAACACCCATGGATGGATAATATACATCATGTTGTTTCCGGTGGTATGTGACACATCACATGGATCCTCATGGTTGAAGAGAAATGAATTTTTGAAGATGACAAAGTCAATTGAAGAAGGAAGTACATGTAGGCCCTGAAGATAATTAAAGAACATAATTACAAAATAAGAAAGTGTTAGGTTGGCCCTAATGTTAAAAGGAAGTGACATAAATGGTATAAATAAATATCATCATACATTCATTTGATACACAAGTCGAATTTCAGAGGAAAATCAGAAGTAAAGAAGACCGGATTTCAAGGGAGGATGAAGTCTTTTGGTGATGTGTTCTAAGGTATGTTATTTTCAGGTCATCTTACCATTTTCGGTATAACTTTTTTTCTAGAATGATTCAGATGGTGAAATTGCTATGGTATTGAGAAGACATATCAAGGTACCAATGGTAAAAGTTTCAGCTCTTGATTCTATATAATTATGGAGATACAATCTGTGGAAGATAGGGTTTTCCCAGTCCTGAAGCTAGTCAATAAACAAGTGTTCCGGGTAAAACAATCATAAATTCTTCATAGAGAATCCAAATAAAGTGGGACAAATTGAATTGGAAACAGTATGGACTATAGTTTTGTGTGTGCGAGTTTCAGAATCTGATGTTAAATATTTAGCGCGGGACATTCTGTACAAGTTCGGTCTCCTGAATAAACCAAAATTGAACAAGGTCTACCATTCTCTCTATAACTTATTTTTGTGTAGGATTCAAGGAGTGAAACTTGGAGAAGTTTTAGAGAATACATTGAGTAATATTATCTACAGGATCAGAGTATTCCAAGAATTTAAGAATTGCAGAAATTAAAGAAGTCTCAGGAAGCATTATCAGGTTCTATGTGATGGTTGGTTGATGGTGATGATTTAATGTAAAGTTTTATTATCTCTCATATATTCTTGGGTGGAAGGAAGGAGCAATGATGGAGAGTTAAATACTCTCTTGATATTGGAGGATTGTATCTTCCTCTTGGAGGTTTATCCCTCCCTTTACATTTGGAAGTTGTAGCTACCTTTGGAAGTCATTACTTCCCTTGAACAATAACTATTGATTATTTCTCATATATTGTGCATGGTGTATTGTGGTGTATTGGTGTAACTCTTATACTATTGTTCATTGCTCACTGGATATAGTTGAATGGTTTAAGTATAAGTTGAGAAAGGTTTTAAATTGTACTTGATACTGATTCACCCCCCTCTCAGTATCAACACCATACACTTTTCTAGTGAATGGCTAGACTCTCAATAAATACTTCACCTGAGAAGAAGCATACCTACCCCTTGTAAATATCCCTAGATTTTTATTTTTTTCTGGTTGTTTTATGATTGATTATTTTCTTTTGTTGCTTTCTTTGTTTTCTTAAAATTTATTTTTAACTCACAATCCATTATTGAGGGGAATTTTGTCATCTTATCTATCACTAACAATAGTTGAAATAGTTCAAGCATATAAATGTTAAGTTTTTAACTCAGATCAATGATCTATAAGACAATTATTCTAGAAGTCTATGCCAAATCATTGTTCTTGATTTTTTGTCAAGATATTGGGGAAGTACGATCATCTTTAAACTTCTTACGTCATCCCAGCTCTAATGAGATCAACTCAAAGCGCTTCCCCATCCTTGAGATGATTTCTTTGTTGTACATACTAACTAACTACATACATACTAACTATTATTTGCAAAACCCCAGATTTAAGTCTCATTAATTAATATTAAGTCTCATTTATTAAATTATATTCCAAAATTAAGACAACCTACTTAATTAAATAACTTTTAAATTGTCTTGAATTTATAGTATTAATTGACGACGATCAACTAGCTCTAACTCCACGGTTAGTCCTGATGATGAATCCTGATTCGGATTCGAAACGTCGACGACGAAATAACACCAACTGTGGATTATCCGAACAACACATGCAAGATGATTTCTTTATTGGAATATAAATGTCCAAATCATGATGAAAACTATCAGTTCCTAAAGAACAAGAAGCAATATTAATGATCAATCATATGATTGTCTCGTTGTTAAATATTCAGTATCACCCCACTCTCTCGTTATCATGAAACCTCAAAATTTTATCTTTATAAACAATTAAGGAGATTTGGAAACACTTTAATGTGTGGGAAATGTATGTAAACACGTCAAGGTACTGAACATGCCTACTGGCAGTAGGTAAATGCGCACATGATACCAAGACAATTTTGTCGGGGTACTGAACAGGCATGCTGACAGCGAAGTAATGTTGGGTTCAAGATCTTTCATGTATGTTTTTAAATTGATCATATATCAAAAAAATAAAATTTCATATCATGGATGGACGACTTTTGGATGGGATTAAAGTACTTGAGTGGGTTAAATGACATCCTTATCGAGGCTATGAATGCCTGCTGGAAGCAGTGGCCCTATCAACGGTATTGAAGTTACTTTTATGAATATCGTCGTTTTTTGATCAAAACTAACTTTCAGATTACAATCGTTTGCCAGAGAATTCTTCATGAGTTTGACAATATTAATTTTCTGAGTTAATTTTAATACTCTTAATCTGTTTCAAATTTGTTTTTAGTGATTGTCCAATCTATCTTTTCCCTGATATAAAGTTTGATGATGTAGAGATAACTGCTTCACCCAATGAGTGGCCATTGTTGGTATCCAAATATTCATATCGTTTCATCGATATTCGAAGCACAATCTTGGCAAAATAAATTTTATTAGCTGCCTCTTTGTGTCTGCGAAGAGTTTGATTATGATTTTTTTGAATAATTGCTTGATTGATCATTTTTTGTTTTTGAGTTTTATTTTTTTTCCATAAACTTATTGTTTACCCATTTCAATTTCATGACTGTCAAGAATGAAATTGAAATAGTTTTGTATGGACACATTTGATAAACGTTAAAAGTATCCCTCCTTATAAAACTAAACGAGCCTTTGAAACACCTATAACCTCAAAATTTTTAAGTTTGATGAACATATGGTTATGTGAAATTTTCTATAACATTAGGATATGAAATAGTCACGTTTGATTCACATTATACCTTGATCATTTTTTAATGATGTTATGATTGTTGCTTTATCCCTTCACGATTTTGGTTCTAAAACTATGACATAAACCTATAATCTGAATTCTACCTTTGGCCGTCATGTCACAGTCTAATCACTATATTACCTGGCTAGTAGTTGTGCTCTGAAACGATTACATCTCTGTCATGTTACCTGAACTTGCCTTCATTTCGTCATTTGATGGTGCTTAGTAATCAAGGATTAGGTTCTTAGTAGGCTAGGTGGTTTTTGAGTGCATTGGCCTTTGGTTCGGGGTTTAATTAGCAGTAAGAGTGGTAGTCATGGTATCATCCTACCGAGATCTTAGTTCTAGGGCCACCTTTGACAATGCAAAACATATCATTTGCTTTGGGTTGTTACAAACGCAGACTCCTCCATTCTGCACCTTATTGTATATCGTATCCAATTCTATGTATCCTGTAGTTAGGGTAGAGATGAATGGCTTACAGGCTCTGCTCTCTCACGATGATGTTGTGGATGACCTCACCGTCTTCGGATGGGTTAAGTTTATACAATCATTCGAGGGTTTTAATTTGGAAGTCACCCAAGATTTCTCCAAGACCTTTGACGGTGCTAGAGATAAGATAGGTGATATATAGTTGCAAGTTGATGAGGAATCAATTGCAGAGGCCATGGTCCTGTCACGGGAAGGAGACCGCTGGTTCAAAAACCTAAAAATCGAAGGCATCCCTTGGAATCTATTGATGATTTCCAGAAATTCGTGCTATGACATTAAAGGTACACCCATCCATCTATTCAAGCCTCGTTGGCACAGTCTGTTATTGATAATCAAACATTTAATCACTTGTAAGGGATGCTATGGATTGATATTTTTATTTCATGTGCAACTGCTAATGGTATTCCTAGGTTTTAAGTTAAATTTTCCATTTTATTTTCTTAAAATCCTACAAAATATGTACAGATTCTATCAGAGACAAAACCCCAACTCAGAATCCAGTCTTTTCCACCATGGTTTGATCTAGGTTTTGGTTAATTCCCATTTTTCGAAGGTAGGATATAACTTGCAAGGCTTCCTTGTTAGGAATGGTTTTGTTTCGCTGCCACCAGAACTGGTCAATAGTTTACCTATCTGTGTTGATGAGTCTAGTGAAACTTGCCTATCATCTCACTCTCTACAAGGTCTTTGAGTGGAATTACAAGTCGCAAAATACCCTGCATTATCTCCCAATGCCCTTATTGATTCTCGTAGATCAGTCAAGGTCACCTCCAGGAAGCATGAATTTGTCCCAAAGAAGTCCTTAGAGAAAGTGTTGAGTTAGTTAAGGGGTAAGGTACCTGTCATCCCTAATCCTGAACAATATTTGGTTTATGAAAGAAAAATTAAAATCAAGAGGCAGGGTAAGCAAAAAGTGCAGAGGGTTCATGATATAGATTTCAAGAATAAAAGGAACGATCGAATTCTTTCAAGAATGACTAGGATCCGACACCAAAACCATGATAAACCTATTCCCACAGTTGATATCGAGGACACGATCTTTGTTGACGATGCCGATTTTGATGCCACTAAAACAGATTCACCCCAATATTATTTTGTGTCTAAATTGCCTCCATTTCTAAAGGATCAAGAGGTATTTCCAGGAATTTAGTATGATTTGAAAAGGGTTATGGAGCAGGATAAACCATTAAACTTAGATCATACTCGCCCACTACCAAATCTGGAACATGTATACTGTGAGGGTTGTTTTAATTGGATCCATAGATATTACCAAGACATCCCTTATCTACAGGCTCAACTAAATCTAGTCATGGCTCATAATTTTGCTTTGGAGAAGGAAAATGAAGATCTGAGAGCCAACATCCAATTGGTTTCACCCAGGGATAGCAAATGGTTCAAGAGGTCAGGGGATATTATTATAAAAATATCCACCAATTTCAACGTTGTTATCAATTCAGAATTATCTCATGTTTCTTTTTCAAAGGTTTAAGGGGTAAACATTCTTCTTGGAATTTACATTTGGTTTGTTTAGTGATAACTGAAATTGTTTTATTTAGACTAGCTACAGAATCATAGATTCTATAGCTTGTCTTTTAATTAATTAATTTGATTTCTTTTCTAATTTAAATTTCTTTTTTCTTCTCAGGTGTGAAGAAGATCAATGTGAAAAGGTTCAAGAAACAAGTAAACAGTTGGGAATGCTCCAAATTTGTAATTTTCATTTTGAGAAAGAGTTTCAAGAATATTTAGATGATGTAACTATTTTGGATAGTTGTCACAACAAACCTATATTTTTGGTTTTTTTTAATAAAGACTTTATTAAAATGGATCTGTCTCTTTCTCGTATGATATGATAAACAAACCATGAATTTAGTTTAAATAATAGTTCTTTCCTAGAGACAAAGGAAATTGTTTTTGGACATGATGATGGACTTATCATTTTGAGGAATATATGAAATGCAGTTTAATTTTTGTCTTTAGTCCTTCTGTAGACTGTACAATGTGCTCATTGGCCTTCATATACTTTATTGGCATGAAAAAATTATTTGTATTGTATTAGCTTTAGACTGTTCTACATTTATGTTTTCATGTTGTGCTTATCTCTCACATGGTCCATTATTCTTTGGTTATTATAATCTTTGTGACTAATCGTCTATCTATACATTTTGAGTTTACATCGAAGGTTGGATTGTTGATAATACCATTTGTTGGAGATTTAAGTTAATTTCATCTTAAGTTTTTGGACAATTTAAAGTTACATGAGTGAAAATTGATTTGTCTTTTTGTTTATCATAGATTTCTTTCGAAATAAAAAAAAATTCCTTGAGTTGTTTCAGGAAACACCATTCTTGTTTCTTGCCATAGATTTATGATTGGAAACAGGTTAAGTGGAGCTTAAATTACACAGAAAGACAAATATAGCTTAGTACCTTTTCTTTACAGCTGATCAACATCAGGCTAGTTAACTTTCTTTTTTATTTGATTTATTTACTTTACGAATGAATATCAATTAAATCATTCAAACTTTAATTCTTTGTTCATTACTGTAATATCGTTTCCAATCTTATTCGTTCATTTGTTGTTATTTGTTATTTATAATGATAGAAAAATTTCCTTTAGTTTTGCATCTTATTTAAACTTTGATTCATTAGTTAAATTCATAATTTTCACAAAGCTTTATTTAAACCTTGTATATGTACATATCTATTGTATATAATACTACTATTAGCTAAGTAAGCATATATGTGTGTTAACTGATACGATTATATATTTAGGTAGTTTTACCTCTTTTAGTTATTTTAGCATCTTAGTTGTCTAACATAGCCATAAAACCCATCAGGGTATATTATTCCAAACGACTTGGGTTAAATAGACAACCCCGGACCGAATCTTCCCTTCTCGTTGACAATGTGTCATAAACGATCATAAACACTCTAATATTTCAAAAGGCCCACAATATCTTGTTGCCAACTTTGGGAAGCAACCCAATAGTATTGAACTTCTCTTTGCTTTCATTTTTAGAAAAATATGTTCTCCCACTTTAAATTCTTTAAAAACTCTATTCTTGTTTGTATAAATTTTCTTCCTGTCCCGGGAAGCCTTTAAATTTTGTCTGATCTTTTCCATAGGATCTTCCATTTATTTTAACAATTCTGGCCCAATGATAGCTCTGTATGATGGATTATCCCAACTCACTGGTGTGTTACACTTCCTTCCATACAATGCTTCAAATGGGATCATTTTTAATGATGATTGATACATGTTATTGTAATAAAACTCCACTAAGTGGATATAATATTCTCACTTTGATGGCTGGTCTATCACATACATTCTGAGCATGTATTCAATGATTCTATTATTCCTTTGTGTTTCTCCATATGACTTTGGGTGATACATTGTACTGATATTTAAGTTTTTCCCAGAGCCTTTGAACAAACCTTTCCAAAAATTTGATATAAATTTTGGAACTTTGTTTGAAACAATTACCTTAGGCACTCCATGTAGCCTAAAAACTTCCTTCATGTAAATCTATGCAATATTTGTTTCTGTATGTGTGTTCTTCACATGAATAAAACGTGCAACCTTTATTAATTTATCTACCACCACCATGACGAAATGATGTTACTTCATTGTTATCAGAAGCTTTGTAATGAAGTCAGTTGTAACCACTTCCGATTTTCATTCAGAAATGGACAATGGTTGTAGCAACCACGTTAGATGTCTATGCTTTGTCTTCACTTTTTTGCATTATAGACACCTGGATATGTAATTAACCACTTTCTTTCTTCATTCCTAGCCAAAAGTATTGGCTTCTTACAACTACAATTTTCTTCTGATATCAGGGGTGCCCAACATATGGCACATTGTGCATTTCCTTCAAAACTATATTTTTTCAGCTCTCTTGAATTTGGAACATATATATTTTCATTTTACACGAGGATTCCATCCTCTTTCAGCTCATAATGATTAAACTTCTGTTGTAAATTTCCTTTCTGTAATGTTTCTTTTATTTTTAGATATTATTGATCTTAATTTCTACCCTCTGAAATTATTTATTTTAAATCCGTGCTAAACATACTGATGGATGAAATATGCTTTTCATGAGTTATTTTGTGGAGTGCATCAACCACCAGATTTTCCTTGCCTTTTATATGCTTAATTTCAAAGTCATATTCACTCAGAAATTCCATCCATCTAGTTTGCCTGACATTTAATATTGGATATCCAAACAAATGCTTCAGACCACAATGGTTACTCAAATTGTCTCCCCATAAGGTAATATCTCCACATTTTTAATGCATGAACAATTTCTACTAACTGCAAGTCATGGGTAGCATAATTCCTTTCATTCTATTTTAGTTTTTGAGATTCATAGCACACCACGTGTTCCTTTTGACCGAGGAATCCACCGATCCCTTCCTTGCATGCATCAATGCACACTACAAAATATTCATTTGTATCAACAATGATCAATATTGGTACACTTGTCAAAATAACTTTCAACTGTTGGAAACTTTCTTCACATTTGGGAGTCCATTCAAACTTCACTCCCTTATTTTGCAAAGAAGTGATTGGGATTGCAATTTTTGAAAACCCCTTTATGGATCTTTGGTAATAACCAACAAGACCCATAAATTATCTGAACTCTATCACATTTTTTGGTGTTGGCCATCCTCTAATGGCCTATATCTTCTCAGGATCAAATTCTATCCCCTCAGTTGAAATAATATGCCCCAAGTAGTGAATTTTCTTTTGATAAAATATGCATTTACTTAGTTTGACATACAAATTATTCTCTCTCAAAACTTTCAACACCATTCTTAAATGCTTCTTATCTTCTTCTTTTGTCTTTGAGTATATTATATTATCATCCAAGAAAACAATTACAAAGTTGTCTAGGTACTCCCTGTTGCCGTCCTTATACACACTTGCAAACGTGAGCTTGAGTTCGGCTCACTTAGTGTGTTCTTGGAGGCATAATGCTTAGGTTCACAGCCCACACTGTCACTTTGACCGGAACCTCTTCCGTCTACGCTTACTCCTAGGGAAGCCAAAGGGGGTAAACCTTACTTACTATGTGTATTAGAGTTAGGTTCTAGGAATTAATTTTAATTGGTTAAGGTTAGAGGGGATTCTAATCCTAAGATGCTAAGGCAACCATGCAATGTGCAAGGGTTAGATGGACAAACAAGTCCTTTCCCTAGGTCAACTAAGACTAGTGCCTAGGAATTGGGCAAGGGGTCAACTATGTTCAAGGGTTGTTTATTACAAAAGAATTACAAGTTACAAATTTACAAAAGAATAAATTAATCCAAAACACAATTACTTACATGAAAGAATTATTCAATCAAAGAATAACATGTACATTCATTTACAAGCCTTACAAAAGAGTGAGATATTACAATCTAACCAAGTATGTTTAATGTGTGTAGGAAAAAGAAGACTTGAGCATCCACATCATCATCATTCACATTAGTTCATCAACATATCACTTCATCAACAAGATTATCAAGATTAAGCACAATTACTATGAAGGAAAGAAGACAAATTACACTCTTTGCTATCAAACCCCCAAGTATTATTAGATGTGGCCAAGGGTTTAATAGTTAGGCTTTTCTTAAAGATTTTAAGTTTATTTGGATTTCACCAAAGCCTCCTCCTCCTGTTTCCAAATAACTGTCGAGTGCTCAAGATAGTAAGGCAATGAGGCCCACCCTAGCTTCCATGGTCAGCCCTGATAGTAAGAGTACTTCCCGGAGAGGACACCCACCTGGAGTGCCACGACACAGCCCCCTTCCACTACCCTCCATTGTTTTCCTCAAACCCGTTTTAGATGGTGGAGATGGTGGTCTAAGGTACCCTAAAATAGTCTATTAAGTGTATATATCAATTAGGTAGACTTTTAGGTGATTACAAGAGTGTTTTGAAAGTTTTAAG